>JAFJMP010000454.1:0-13377 GCA_029692085.1 Gymnothorax javanicus | reverse complement strand
GCATTGAAGCATAACCCTTCATGTGGAATATGAGATTAGATGGCATTCAAGCTTAACCCTTCTTGTAAATATGCAAATACAGTCATGTTAAAGTTTGAATGCTAATGCTAGCGATCTAATGCTAGTCTTAATATCTGGTCATTTTCATACTGTAGGTGTCCTTTATTATGGAAATAAGAGATCAGATGGCATTAAAGCATAACCCTTCATGGGAAACATGAGATTAAAAGGCATTATAGCTTAACCCTTCTTGTATATATGCAAATACAGCAATGTTAAAGTTTGAATGCTAATGCTAACTTGCTAATGCTAGCGATCTAATGCTAGTGCTAATATCTGGTCATTGTCATTGGCATTAAAGCATAACCCTTCATGGGAATATGAGATTAAATGGCATTAAGCTTAACCCTTCTTGTAAATATAGAAATACAGTCATGTTAAAGTTTGAATGCTAATGCTAACTTGCTAATGCTAGCGATCTAATGCTAGTGCTAATATCTGGTCATTTTCATACTGTATGTGTCCTCTATGATGGAAAAAGATATCACATGGCATTAAAGCATAACCCTTCATGGGAAAATGAGATTAAATGTCATTAAAGCTTAACCCTTCTTGTATATATGCAAATACAGCAATGTTAAAGTTTGAATGCTAATGCTAACTTGCTAATGCTAGCGATCTAATGCTATTGCAAATATATGGTCATTTTCATACTGTACGTGTCCTCTTTGATGGAAATAAGAGATCAGATGGCATTAAAGCATAACCCTTCATGGGAATATGAGATTAAATGGCATTAAAGCTTAACCCTTCTTGTATATATGCAAATGCAGCAATGTTAAAGTTTGAATGCGAATGCTAACTTGCTAATGCTAGCGATCTAATGCTAGTGCTAATATCTTGTCATTTTCATACTGTATGTGTCCTCTATGATGGATATAAGAGATCAGAATGCATTAAAGCATAACCCTTCATGGGAATATGAGATTAAATGGCATTAAAGCTTAACCCTTCTTGTATATATACAAATAGAGCAATGTTAAAATTTGAATGCTAATGCTAACTTGCTAATGCTAGCGATCTAATGCTAGTGCAAATATATGGTCATTTTCATACTGTATGTGTCCTCTATGATGGAAATAAGAGATCAGATGGCATTAAAGCATAACCCTTCATGGGAATATGAGATTAAATGGCATTAAAGCTTAACCCTTCTTGTATATATGCAAATACAGCAATGTTAAAGTTTGAATGCGAATGCTAACTTGCTAATGCTAGCGATCTAATGCTAGTGCTAATATCTGGTCATTTTCATACTCTAGGTGTCCTCTATTATGGAAATAAGAGATCAGATGGCATTAAAGCATAACCCTTCATGGGAACATGAGATTAAAAGGCATTATAGCTTAACCCTTCTTGTATATATGCAAATACAGCAATGTTAAAGTTTGAATGCGAATGCTAACTTGCTAATGCTAGCGATCTAATGCTAGTGCTAATATCTGTTCAATTTCATACTGTACGTGCCCTCTATGATGGAAATAAGAGATCACATGGCATTGAAGCATAACCCTTCATGGGAATATGAGATTAGATGGCATTCAAGCTTAACCCTTCTTGTAAATATGCAAATACAGTCATGTTAAAGTTTGAATGCTAATGCTAGCGATCTAATGCTAGTGCTAATATCTGGTCATTGTCATACTATATGTGTCCTCTATGATGGAAATAAGAGATCAGATGGCATTAATGTATAACCCTTCATGGGAATATGAGATTAAAAGGCATTATAGCTTAACCCTTCTTGTATATATGCAAATACAGCAATGTTAAAGTTTGAATGCTAATGCTAACTTGCTAATGCTAGCGATCTAATGCTAGTGCTAATATCTGGTCATTGTCATACTGTATGTGTCCTCAATTATGGAAATAAGAGATCAGATGGCATTAAAGCATAACCCTTCATGGGAATATGAGATTAAATGTCATTAAAGCTTAACCCTTCTTGTATATATATAGAAATACAGCAATGTTAAAGTTTGAATGCTAATGCTAACTTGCTAATGCTAGCGATCTAATGCTAGTGCTAATATATGGTCATTTTCATACTGTACTTGTCCTCTATGATGGAAATAAGATATCAGATGGCATTAAAGCATAACCCTTCATGGGAATATGAGATTAAATGGAATTAAAAGCTTAACCCTTCTTGTATATATACAAATACAGCAATGTTAAAATTTGAATGCTAATGCTAATGCTAATGCTAGCGATCTAATGCTAGTGCTAATATCTGGTCATTTTCATACTGTATGTGTCCTCTATGATGGAAAAAACATATCACATGGCATTAAAGCATAACCCTTCATGGGAATATGAGATTAAATGGAATTAAAGCTTAACCCTTCTTGTATATATGCAAATACAGCAATGTTAAAGTTTGAATTTGAACTTGCTAATGCTAGCGATCTAATGCTAGTGCTAATATCTGGTCATTTTCATACTGTATGTGTCCTCTATGATGGAAATAAGAGATCAGATGGCATTAAAGCATAACCCTTCATGGGAATATGAGATTAAATGGCATTAAAGCTTAACCCTTCTTGTATATATGCAAATACAGCAATGTTAAAGTTTGAATGCTAATGCTAACTTGCTAATGCTAGCGATCTAATGCTAGTCCTAATATCTGGTCATTTTCATACTCTAGGTGTCCTCTATTATGGAAATAAGAGATCAGATGGCATTAAAGCATAACCCTTCATGGGAATATGAGATTAAAAGGCATTATAGCTTAACCCTTCTTGTATATATGCAAATACAGCAATGTTAAAGTTTGAATGCGAATGCTAACTTGCTAATGCTAGCGATCTAATGCTAGTGCTAATATCTGGTCATTTTCATACTGTACGTGTCCTCTATGATGGAAATAAGAGATCAGATGGCATTAAAGCATAACCCTTCATGGGAATATGAGATTAAATGGCATTCAAGCTTAACCCTTCTTGTAAATATGCAAATACAGTCATGTTAAAGTTTGAATGCTAATGCTAACTTGCTAATGCTAGATCTAATGCTAGTGCTAATATCTGGTCATTTTCATACTATATGTGTCCTCTATGATGGAAATAAGAGATCAGATGGCATTAAAGCATAACCCTTCATGGGAATATGAGATTAAATGGCATTATAAGCTTAACCCTTCTTGTATATATGCAAATACAGCAATGTTAAAGTTTGAATGCTAATGCTAACTTGCTAATGCTAGCGATCTAATGCTAGTGCTAATATCTGGTCATTTTCATACTGTATGTGTCCTCTATGATGGAAATAAGAGATCAGATGGCATTAAAGCATAACCCTTCATGGGAATATGAGATTAAATGTCATTAAAGCTTAACCCTTCTTGTATATATACAAATACAGCAATGTTAAAGTTTGAATGCTAATGCTAACTTGCTAATGCTAGCGATCTAATGCTAGTGCTAATATATGGTCATTTTCATACTGTATGTGTCCTCTATGATGGAAATAAGATATCAGATGCCATTAAAGCATAACCCTTCATGGGAATATGAGATTAAATGGAATTAAAGCTTAACCCTTCTTGTATATATGCAAATACAGCAATGTTAAAGTTTGAATGCTAATGCTAACTTGCTAATGCTAGCGATCTAATGCTAGTGCTAATATATGGTCATTTTCATACTGTATGTGTCCTCTTTGATGGAAATAAGAGATCACATGGCATTAAAGCATAACCCTTCATGGGAATATGAGATTAAATGGCATTAAAGCTTAACCCTTCTTGTAAATATGCAATACAGCAATGTTAAAGTTTGAATGCTTGCTAATTGCTAATGCTAGCGATCTAATGCTAGTGCTAATATCTGGTCATTGTCATACTGTATGTGTCCTCTATGATGGAAAAAAGATATCACATGGCATTAAAGCATAACCCTTCATGGGAATATGAGATTAAATGGCATTAAAGCTTAACCCTTCTTGTATATATGCAAATACAGCAATGTTAAAGTTTGAATGCTAATGCTAACTTGCTAATGCTAGCGATCTAATGCTAGTGCTAATATATGGTCATTTTCATACTGTATGTGTCCTCTATGATGGAAATAAGAGATCACATGGCATTAAAGCATAACCCTTCATGGGAATATGAGATTAAATGGCATTAAAGCTTAACCCTTCTTGTATATATGCAAATACAGCAATGTTAAAGTTTGAATGCTAATGCTAACTTGCTAATGCTAGCGATCTAATGCTAGTGCTAATATCTGGTCATTTTCATACTGTACTGTGTCCTCTATGATGGAAATAAGAGATCAGATGGCATTAAAGCATAACCCTTCATGGGAATATGAGATTAAATGGCATTAAAGCTTAACCCTTCTTGTATATATGCAAATACAGCAATGTTAAAATTTGAATGCTAATGCTAACTTGCTAATGCTAGCGATCTAATGCTAGTGCTAATATCTTGTCATTTTCATACTGTATGTGTCCTCTATGATGGATATAAGAGATCAGAATGCATTAAAGCATAACCCTTCATGGGAATATGAGATTAAATGGCATTAAAGCTTAACCCTTCTTGTATATATGCAAATACAGCAATGTTAAAGTTTGAATGCGAATGCTAACTTGCTAATGCTAGCGATCTAATGCTAGTGCTAATATCTGGTCATTTTCATACTCTAGGTGTCCTCTATCATGGAAATAAAAGATCAGATGGCATTAAAGCATAACCCTTCATGGGAACATGAGATTAAATGGCATTATAAGCTTAACCCTTCTTGTATATATGCAAATACAGCAATGTTAAAGTTTGAATGCTAATGCTAACTTGCTAATGCTAGCGATCTAATGCTAGTGCTAATATCTGGTCATTTTCATACTGTATGTGTCCTCTATGATGGAAATAAGAGATCAGATGGCATTAAAGCATAACCCTTCATGGGAATATGAGATTAAATGGCATTCAAGCTTAACCCTTCTTGTATATATGCAAATACAGTCATGTTAAAGTTTGAATGCTAATGCTAATTGCTAATGCTAGATCTAATGCTAGTGCTAATATCTGGTCATTTTCATACTGTATGTGTCCTCTATGATGGAAATAAGAGATCAGATGGCATTAAAGCATAACCCTTCATGGGAATATGAGATTAAAAGGCATTATAAGCTTAACCCTTCTTGTATATATGCAAATACAGCAATGTTAAAGTTTGAATGCTAATGCTAACTTGCTAATGCTAGCGATCTAATGCTAGTGCTAATATCTGGTCATTTTCATACTGTATGTGTCCTCAATTATGGAAATAAGAGATCAGATGGCATTAAAGCATAACCCTTCATGGGAATATGAGATTAAATGGCATTCAAGCTTAACCCTTCTTGTATATATACAAATACAGCAATGTTAAAATTTGAATGCTAATGCTAACTTGCTAATGCTAGCGATCTAATGCTAGTGCAAATATATGGTCATTTTCATACTGTATGTGTCCTCTATGATGGAAATAAGATATCAGATGGCATTAAAGCATAACCCTTCATGGGAATATGAGATTAAATGGCATTAAAGCTTAACCCTTCTTGTAAATATGCAAATACAGCAATGTTAAAGTTTGAATGCTAATGCTAATGCTAGCGATCTAATGCTAGTGCTAATATCTGGTCATTGTCATACTGTATGTGTCCTCTATGATGGAAATAAGATATCACATGGCATTAAAGCATAACCCTTCATGGGAATATGAGATTAAATGGCATTAAAGCTTAACCCTTCTTGTATATATGCAAATACAGCAATGTTAAAGTTTGAATGCTAATGCTAACTTGCTAATGCTAGCGATCTAATGCTAGTGCTAATATATGGTCATTTTCATACTGTATGTGTCCTCTATGATGGAAATAAGAGATCAGATGGCATTAAAGCATAACCCTTCATGGGAATATGAGATTAAATGGCATTAAAGCTTAACCCTTCTTGTATATATGCAAATACAGCAATGTTAAAGTTTGAATGCTAATGCTAACTTGCTAATGCTAGCGATCTAATGCTAGTGCTAATATCTGGTCATTTTCATACTGTATGTGTCCTCTATGATGGAAATAAGAGATCAGATGGCATTAAAGCATAACCCTTCATGGGAATATGAGATTAAAAGGCATTATAGCTTAACCCTTCTTGTATATATGCAAATACAGCAATGTTAAAGTTTGAATGCTAATGCTAACTTGCTAATGCTAGCGATCTAATGCTAGTGCTAATATCTGGTCATTTTCATACTGTATGTGTCCTCTATGATGGAAATAAGAGATCACATGGCATTAAAGCATAACCCTTCATGGGAATATGAGATTAAATGGGCATTCAAGCTTAACCCTTCTTGTAAATATGCAAATACAGTCATGTTAAAGTTTGAATGCTAATGCTAACTTGAATCTAATGCTAGTGCTAATATCTGGTCATTGTCATACTATATGTGTCCTCTATGATGGAAATAAGAGATCAGATGGCATTAAAGTATAACCCTTCATGGGAATATGAGATTAAATGGCATTATAGCTTAACCCTTCTTGTATATATGCAAATACAGCAATGTTAAAGTTTGAATGCTAATGCTAACTTGCTAATGCTAGCGATCTAATGCTAGTGCTAATATCTGGTCATTGTCATACTGTATGTGTCCTCTATGATGGAAATAAGAGATCAGATGGCATTAAAGCATAACCCTTCATGGGAATATGAGATTAAATGTCATTAAAGGCTTAACCCTTCTTGTATATATAGAAATACAGCAATGTTAAAGTTTGAATGCTAATGCTAACTTGCTAATGCTAGCGATCTAATGCTAGTGCTAATATATGGTCATTTTCATACTGTACTTGTCCTCTATGATGGAAATAAGATATCAGATGGCATTAAAGCATAACCCTTCATGGGAATATGAGATTAAATGTCATTCAAGCTTAACCCTTCTTGTATATATATACAAATACAGCAATGTTAAAGTTTGAATGCTAATGCTAACTTGCTAATGCTAGCGATCTAATGCTAGTGCTAATATCTGGTCATTTTCATACTGTATGTGTCCTCTATGATGGAAATAAGATATCAGATGGCATTAAAGCATAACCCTTCATGGGAATATGAGATTAAATGGCATTAAAGCTTAACCCTTCTTGTATATATGCAAATACAGCAATGTTAAAGTTTGAATGCTAATGCTAACTAATGCTAATGCTAGCGATCTAATGCTAGTGCTAAATATATGGTCATTTTCATACTGTATGTGTCCTCTATGATGGAAATAAGAATCAAATACAGCATTTAAAGTTTGAATGCCCTTCATAGGAATATGAGATTAAATGGCATTAAAGCTTAACCCTTCTTGTATATATAAAAATACAGTTAAAAGTTTTAAAGTTTGAATGCTAATAAAAGTTTGAATAATCTAATGCTAATGCTAGTGCTAATATCTGGTCATTTTCATACTGTATGTGTCCTCTATGATGGAAAAAGATATCACATGGCATTAAAGCATAACCCTTCATGGGAATATGAGATTAAATGGCATTCAAGCTTAACCCTTCTTGTATATATAAAATACAGCAATGTTAAAGTTTGAATGCTAATGCTAACTTGCTAATGCTAATGTGCTAGTGCTAATATCTGGTCATTTTCATACTGTATGTGTCCTCTATGATGGAAATAAGATATCAGATGGCATTAAAGCATAACCCTTCATGGGAATATGAGATTAAATGGCATTAAAGCTTAACCCTTCTTGTATATATGCAAATACAGCAATGTTAAAGTTTGAATGCTAATGCTAACTTGCTAATGCTAGCGATCTAATGCTAGTGCTAATATATGGTCATTTTCATACTGTATGTGTCCTCTATGATGGAAATAAGAGATCAGATGGCATTAAAGCATAACCCTTCATGGGAATATGAGATTAAATGGCATTAAAGCTTAACCCTTCTTGTATATATGCAAATACAGCAATGTTAAAGTTTGAATGCTAATGCTAACTTGCTAATGCTAGCGATCTAATGCTAGTGCTAATATCTGGTCAATTTCATACTGTATGTGTCCTCTATGATGGAAATAAGAGATCAGATGGCATTAAAGCATAACCCTTCATGGCATGGGAATATGAGATTAAATGGCATTAAAGCTTAACCCTTCTTGTATATATGCAAATACAGTCATGTTAAAGTTTGAATGCTAATGCTAACTTGCTAATGCTAGCGATCTAATGCTAGTGCTAATATCTGGTCATTTTCATACTGTATGTGTCCTCTATGATGGAAATAAGAGATCAGATGGCATTAAAGCATAACCCTTCATGGGAATATGAGATTAAATGGCATTAAAGCTTAACCCTTCTTGTATATATGCAAATACAGCAATGTTAAAGTTTGAATGCTAATGCTAACTTGCTAATGCTAGCGATCTAATGCTAGTGCTAATATCTGGTCATTTTCATACTGTATGTGTCCTCTATGATGGAAATAAGAGATCAGATGGCATTAAAGCATAACCCTTCATGGGAATATGAGATTAAATGGCATTAAAGCTTAACCCTTCTTGTATATATGCAAATACAGCAATGTTAAAGTTTGAATGCTAATGCTAACTTGCTAATGCTAGCGATCTAATGCTAGTGCTAATATCTGGTCATTTTCATACTGTATGTGTCCTCTATGATGGAAATAAGAGATCAGATGGCATTAAAGCATAACCCTTCATGGGAATATGAGATTAAATGGCATTAAAGCTTAACCCTTCTTGTAAATATGCAAATACAGTCATGTTAAAGTTTGAATGCTTTGCTAATGCTTTTTCACTGTACTGTCCTCTATGATGTCCTCAATGGCATTAAAGATACCCTTAAATGGAAAGGTGTCCCCTTCATGGGAATATGAGATTAAAAGGCATTAAAGCTTAACCCTTCTTGTATATATGCAAATACAGCAATGTTAAAGTTTGAATGCTAATGCTAACTTGCTAATGCTAGCGATCTAATGCTAGTGCTAATATCTGGTCATTTTCATACTGTATGTGTCCTCTATGATGGAAATAAGAGATCAGATGGCATTAAAGCATAACCCTTCATGGGAATATGAGATTAAATGGCATTAAAGCTTAACCCTTCTTGTATATATGCAAATACAGCAATGTTAAAGTTTGAATGCTAATGCTAACTTGCTAATGCTAGCGATCTAATGCTAGTGCTAATATCTGGTCATTTTCATACTGTATGTGTCCTCTATGATGGAAATAAGAGATCAGATGGCATTAAAGCATAACCCTTCATGGGAATATGAGATTAAATGGCATTAAAGCTTAACCCTTCTTGTATATATGCAAATACAGCAATGTTAAAGTTTGAATGCTAATGCTAACTTGCTAATGCTAGCGATCTAATGCTAGTGCTAATATCTGGTCATTTTCATACTGTATGTGTCCTCTATGATGGAAATAAAATATCACATGGCATTAAAGCATAACCCTTCATGGGAATATGAGATTAAATGGCATTTAACCCTTCTTGTATATATGCAAATACAGCAATGTTAAAGTTTGAATGCTAATGCTAACTTGCTAATGCTTCTATATATTTATCTGGTCATTGTCAAACTATGTGTCCTCTATGATGGAAATAAGAGATATCAGATGGCATTAAAGCATAACCCTTCATGGAAAAATGAGATTAAATGGCATTAAAGCAGCCCTTCTTGTATATATGCAAATACAGCAATGTTAAAGTTTGAATGCTAATGCTAACTTGCTAATGCTAGCGATCTAATGCTAGTGCTAATATCTGGTCATTTTCATACTGTATGTGTCCTCTATGATGGAAATAAGAGATCAGATGGCATTAAAGCATAACCCTTCATGGGAATATGAGATTAAATGGCATTAAAGCTTAACCCTTCTTGTATATATGCAAATACAGCAATGTTAAAGTTTGAATGCTAATGCTAACTTGCTAATGCTAGCGATCTAATGCTAGTGCTAATATCTGGTCATTTTCATACTGTATGTGTCCTCTATGATGGAAATAAGATATCAGATGGCATTAAAGCATAACCCTTCATGGGAATATGAGATTAAATGGCATTAAAGCTTAACCCTTCTTGTATATATGCAAATACAGCAATGTTAAAGTTTGAATGCTAATGCTAACTTGATAGCGATCTAATGCTAGTGCTAATATCTGGTCATTGTCATACTGTATGTGTCCTCTATGATGGAAATAAGAGATCAGATGGCATTAAAGCATAACCCTTCATGGGAATATGAGATTAAATGGCATTAAAAGCTTAACCCTTCTTGTATATATGCAAATACAGCAATGTTAAAGTTTGAATGCTAATGCTAACTTGCTAATGCTAGCGATCTAATGCTAGTGCTAATATCTGGTCATTTTCATACTGTATGTGTCCTCTATGATGGAAATAAGAGATCAGATGGCATTAAAGCATAACCCTTCATGGGAATATGAGATTAAATGTCATTAAAGCTTAACCCTTTCTTGTATATATAGAAATACAGCAATGTTAAAGTTTGAATGCTAATGCTAACTTGCTAATGCTAGCGATCTAATGCTAGTGCTAATATATGGTCATTTTCATACTGTATGTCCTCTATGATGGAAATAAGATATCAGATGGCATTAAAGCATAACCCTTCATGGGAATATGAGATTAAATGTCATTAAAGCTTAACCCTTCTTGTATATATGCAAATACAGCAATGTTAAAATTTGAATGCTAATGCTAACTTGCTAATGCTAGCGATCTAATGCTAGTGCTAATATCTGGTCATTTTCATACTGTATGTGTCCTCTATGATGGAAATAAGATATCAGATGGCATTAAAGCATAACCCTTCATGGGAATATGAGATTAAATGGCATTAAAGCTTAACCCTTCTTGTATATATGCAAATACAGCAATGTTAAAGTTTGAATGCTAATGCTAACTTGCTAATGCTAGCGATCTAATGCTAGTGCTAATATATGGTCATTTTCATACTGTATGTGTCCTCTATGATGGAAATAAGAGATCACATGGCATTAAAGCATAACCCTTCATGGGAATATGAGATTAAATGGCATTAAAGCTTAACCCTTCTTGTATATATGCAAATACAGCAATGTTAAAGTTTGAATGCTAATGCTAACTTGCTAATGCTAGCGATCTAATGCTAGTGCTAATATCTGGTCATTTTCATACTGTATGTGTCCTCTATGATGGAAATAAGAGATCAGATGGCATTAAAGCATAACCCTTCATGGGAACATGAGATTAAAAGGCATTAAAGCTTAACCCTTCTTGTATATATGCAAATACAGCAATGTTAAAGTTTGAATGCGAATGCTAACTTGCTAATGCTAGCGATCTAATGCTAGTGCTAATATCTGGTCATTTTCATACTGTACGTGTCCTCTATGATGGAAATAAGAGATCACATGGCATTAAAGCATAACCCTTCATGGGAATATGAGATTAAATGGCATTCAAGCTTAACCCTTCTTGTAAATATGCAAATACAGCAATGTTAAAGTTTGAATGCTAATGCTAATTGCTAATGCTAGCGATCTAATGCTAGTGCTAATATCTGGTCATTTTCATACTGTATGTGTCCTCTATGATGGAAATAAGAGATCAGATGGCATTAAAGCATAACCCTTCATGGGAATATGAGATTAAATGGCATTATAAGCTTAACCCTTCTTGTATATATGCAAATACAGCAATGTTAAAGTTTGAATGCTAATGCTAACTTGCTAATGCTAGCGATCTAATGCTAGTGCTAATATCTGGTCATTTTCATACTGTATGTGTCCTCTATGATGGAAATAAGAGATCAGATGGCATTAAAGCATAACCCTTCATGGGAATATGAGATTAAATGGCATTAAAGCTTAACCCTTCTTGTATATATAGAAATACAGCAATGTTAAAGTTTGAATGCTAATGCTAACTTGCTAATGCTAGCGATCTAATGCTAGTGCTAATATCTGGTCATTTTCATACTGTATGTGTCCTCTATGATGGAAAAAGATATCAGATGGCATTAAAGCATAACCCTTCATGGGAATATGAGATTAAATGTCATTAAAGCTTAACCCTTCTTGTATATATGCAAATACAGCAATGTGTTAAAATGAGATTGAATGCTAATGCTAACTTGCTAATGCTAGCGATCTAATGCTAGTGCTAATATATGGTCATTTTCATACTGTATGTGTCCTCTATGATGGAAAAAAGATATCACATGGCATTAAAGCATAACCCTTCATGGGAAAATGAGATTAAATGTCATTCAAGCTTAACCCTTCTTGTATATATGCAAATACAGCAATGTTAAAGTTTGAATGCTAATGCTAACTTGCTAATGCTAGTTATCTAATGCTAGTGCTAATATCTGGTCATTGTCATACTGTATGTGTCCTCTATGATGGAAATAAGAGATCAGATGGCATTAAAGCATAACCCTTCATGGGAATATGTGATTAAATGGCATTAAAAGCTTAACCCTTCTTGTATATATGCAAATACAGCAATGTTAAAATTTGAATGCTAATGCTAACTTGCTAATGCTAGCGATCTAATGCTATTGCAAATATATGGTCATTTTCATACTGTACGTGTCCTCTTTGATGGAAATAAGAGATCACATGGCATTAAAGCATAACCCTTCATGGGAATATGAGATTAAATGGCATTAAAGCTTAACCCATCTTGTATATATGCAAATGCAGCAATGTTAAAGTTTGAATGCGAATGCTAACTTGCTAATGCTAGCGATTTAATGCTAGTGCTAATATCTGGTCATTTTCATACTCTAGGTGTCCTCTATTATGGAAATAAGAGATCAGATGGCATTAAAGCATAACCCTTCATGGGAACATGAGATTAGATGGCATTCAAGCTAAACCCTTCTTGTAAATATGCAAATACAGCAATGTTAAAGTTTGAATGCTAATGCTAACTTGCTAATGCTAGCGATCTAATGCTAGTGCAAATATATGGTCATTTTCATACTGTACGTGTCCTCTTTGATGGAAATAAGAGATCACATGGCATTAAAGCATAACCCTTCAAGGGAATATGAGATTAGATGCCATTCAAGCTTAACCCTTCTTGTAAATATGCAAATACAATCATGTTAGCAATGTTAAAGTTTTAATGCTAATGCTAACTTGCTAATGCTAGCGATCTAATGCTAGTGCAAATATCTGGTCATTGTCATACTGTATGTGTCCTCTATGATGGAAATAAGAGATCAGATGCCATTAAAGAATTACCCTTCATGGGAATATGTGATTAAAT
>JAFJMP010000453.1:0-13420 GCA_029692085.1 Gymnothorax javanicus | reverse complement strand
TGCTAATGCTAACTTGCTAATGCTTGCGATCTAATGCTAGTGCTAATATCTGGTCATTTTCATACTGTACGTGTCCTCTATGATGGAAAGAGATCAGATGGCATTAAAGCATAACCCTTCATGGGAATATGAGATTAAATGGCATTAAAGCTTAACCCTTCTTGTATATATGCAAATACAGCAATGTTAAAGTTTGAATGCTAATGCTAACTTGCTAATTCTAGCGATCTAATGCTAGTGCAAATATATGGTCATTTTCATGCTGTATGTGTCCTCTATGATGGAAATAAGCGATGAGATGGCATTAAAGCAAAACCCTTCATGGAAATATGAGATTAAATGGCATTAAAGCTTAACCCTTCTTGTATAAATTCAAATACAGCAATGATAAAGTTTGAATGCTAATGCTAACTTGCTAATGCTAGCGATCTAATGCTAGTGCTAATATCTTGTCATTGTCATCCTGTATGTGTCCTCTAGATGGAAATAAGAGATCAGATGGCATTAAAAGCATAACCTTCATGGCAATATGAGATTAAATGGCATTAAGGCTTAACCCTTCTTGTATATATACAAATACAGCAATGTTAAAGTTTGAATCTAATGTTAACTTGCAAATGCTAGCGATCTAATGCTAGTATCAAATATATGGTCATTTTCATGCTGTATGTGTCCTCTATGATGGAAATAAGAGATCAGATGGCATTAAAGCATTACCCTTCATGGCAGTATGAGATTAAATGGCATTAAAAAACCTTAACCCTTTTGTATATATACAAATACAGCAATGTTAAAGTTTGAATGCTAATGCTAACTTGCTAATGCTAGCGATCTAATGCTAGTGATAATATCTGGTCATTTTCATACAGTATGTGTCCTCTTAATGGAAATAAGAGATCAGATGCCTTTAAAAGCATAACCCTTCATGGGGAATATAGAGATTAAATGGCATTAAAGGAACCCTTCTTGTATATATGCAAATACAGAATGTTAAAGTTTGAATTAATGCTAACTTGCTAATGCTAGCGATCTAATGCTAGTGCTAAAATCTGGTCATTGTCATACTGTATGTGTCCTCTATGATGGAAATAAGGGATGAGATGGCATTAAGCAAAACCCTTCATGGGAATATGAGATTAAATGGCATTAAGGTTTAACCCTTCTTGTATATATTTAAATACAGCAATGTTATAGTTTGAATGCTTTTTGCATTTAAGCTAATGCTAGCGATCTAATGCTAGTGCAAATATATGGTCATTTTCATGCTGTATGTGTCCTCTATGATGGAAATAAGAAATCAGATGGCATTAAAACATACACCTTCATGGGGGAATATGAGATTAAATGGCATTAAAGCTTAACCCTTCTTGTATAAATTCAAATACAGCAATGTTAATGTTTGAATGCTAATGCTAACTTGCTAATATAGCGATCTAATATTCTAATATTGTCATTTTGTACTGTAATGTCCTCCTATGATGGAAATAAGAGATCAGATGGCATTAAAGCATTACCCTTCATTGGAATATGAGATTAAATGGCATTAAAGCCTAACCCTTCTTGTATATATGCAAATACAGCAATGTTAAAGTTGAAATGCTAATGCTAACTTGCTAATGCTAGCGATCTAATGCTGGTGATAATATCTGGTCATTTTCTATACTGTTCGTGTGTACCTTTTAATGGAAATAAGAGATCAGATGCCTTTAAAGCATAACCCTTCATGGGAATATGTGATTAAATGGCATTTAAGCTGAACCCTTCTTGTATATATGCAAATACAGCAATGTTAAAGTTTGAATGCTAATGCTAACTTGCTAATGCTAGCGATCTAATGCTAGTTCTAATATCTGGTCATTTCATGCTATACTTGTCCTCCATGATGGAATAAGGGGATCAGGATATATTAAAGCATGACCCTTCATGGAATATGAGATTACATGGCATTAAAGCCTAACCCTTCTTGTATAAATTAAAAATACAGCAATGTTAAAGTTTGAATGCTTTTGCTGACTTGCTAATGCTAGCGATCTAATGCTAGTGCTAAATATCTGGTCATTGTCATCTATGTGTCCTCTATGATGAAATAAGAGATCAGTGGCATTAAAGCATAACCCTTCATGGGAATATAGGATTAAAGGCATTATAGCTTAACCCTTCTTGTATATATGCAAATACATCAATGTTAAAGTTTGAATGCTAATGCTAACTTGCTAATCCTAGCGATCTAATGCTAGTGCTAATATCTGGTCATTTTCATGCTGTATTGTCCTCTATGATGGAAATAAGAGATCAGATGGCATTAAAGCATAAACCCTTCATGGGAATATGAGATTAAATGGCATTCAAGCTTAACCCTTCTTGTAAAATTCAAATACAGTCAATGATAAAGTTTGAATTAATGCTAACTTGCTAATGCCAGCTCTAATGATAGTGTTAATATCTGGTCATTGTCATACTGTATGTGTCCTCTAGATGGAAATAAGAGATCCAGATGGCAATAAAGCATAACCTTCAAGGGAATATGAGATTAAATGGCATTAAAGCCTAACCTTTCTTTTACAAATGCAGCAATGTTAAAGTTTGAATGCTAATGCTAATTGCTAATGCAGCGATCTAATGCTGGTGCTAATATCTGGTCATTTTTCATACTGTTCGCGGTCTCTATAATGGAAAAGAGATACATGCCTTTAAAGCACCCTTCAAGGGAAATATGAGATTAAATGGCATTAAAGCTGAACCCTTTGTATATATGCAAATACAGCATGTTAAAGTTTGAATGCTAATGCTAACTTGCTAATGCCCCAGCGATATAATGCTAGTGCTAATATCTGGTCATTGTTCATCCTGTCCTCCTCTATGATGGAAATAAGAGATGAGATGGCATTAAAGCAAAACCCTTCATGGGAATATGAGGATTAAATGGCATTAAAGCCTAACCCCTTCTTGTATATATACAAATACAGCAATGTTAAAGTTTGTTAATGCTAACTTTGCTTAATGCTAGCGATCTAATGCTAGTGCAAATATCAGATGGCATTTTCATGCTGTATGTGTCCTCCCTATGATGGAAATACAGCAATGTTAGATGGCATGTAAAAGCAAAAACCCTTCATGGAAATATGAGATTGAATGGCATGATAAAGCTAACCCTTCTTGTATATAAAAACAAATACAGCAATGTTAAAGTTTGAATGCTAATGCTAACTTGCTAATGCTAGCGATCTAATGCTAGTGCTAATATTCTTGTCATTTTCATACTGTATGTGTGTCCCAAATGGAATGAGAGATCAGATGGCATTAAAGCATAACCCTTCATGGGAATATGAGATTAAATGGCATTAAAAGCTTTAACCCTTCTTGTATATATGCAAATACAGCAATGTTAAAGTTTGAATGTTAGAAGCTAATCCTATAATTCTAGCGATCTAATGCTAGTGCTAATATCTGGTCATTTTCATGCTGTATTGTCCTCCATGATGGAAATAAGGGATCAGATGGCATTAAAGCATAACCCTTCATGGGAATATTGAATTAAATGGCATTAAAGCTTAACCCTTCTTGTATATATGCAAATACAGCAATGTTAAAGTTTGAATGCTAATGCTATCTTGCTAATGCTAGCGATCTAATGCTAGTGCTAATATCTGGTCATTGTCATACTGTATGTGTCCTCTATGATGGAAAATAAGCCGGCGAGATGGCATTAAAGAAAAACCCTTCATGGGAATATGAGAGATTAAATGGCATTAAAGCTTAACCCTTGTATAAATTCAAATACAGCAATGTTAAGTCAATGCTAATGTTGAATGCTAATGCTAGCGATCTAATGCTAGTGCTAATATATGGTCATTGTCATCCTGTATGTGTCCTCTATGATGGAAATAAGAGACTCACATGGCATTAAAGCATAACTCTTCATGGCAATATGAGATTAATGGCATTAAAGCTTAACCCTTCTTAGAAATATCATAAATACAGCAATGTTAAAGTTTGAATGCTAATGCTAACTTGATCCTATCTAATGCTGGTGCTAATATCTGGTCATTTTCATACTGTACGTGTCCCTATGATGAAATAAGAGATCAGATGGCATTAAAGCATTACGCTTCGCAAATATGAGATTAAAATGGCATTAAAGCTGAACCCTTATTGTATATATGCAAATACAGCAATGTTAAAGTTTGAATGCTAATGCTAACTTGCTAATGCGCTAGCGATCTAATGCTGGTGATAATATCTGGTCATTTTCATCCTGTATAAAATACACTTTAATGGAAACTAAGAGATCAGATGGCATTAAAGCATAACCTTCATGGGAATATGAATTAAATGGCATTAAAGTTGAACCTTTCTTTATTTATGCAAATACAGCAATGTTAAAGTTTGAATGCTAATGCTAACTTGCTAATGCTAGCGATTCCTAATGCTATTCTAAAAATCTGGTCATTTTTTCATACTGTATGTGTCCCTTTGATGGAAAAGGGATTAGATGGCATTGAAGCACAACCCTTCATGGGAATATGAGATTGAATGGCATTAAAGCTTAACCCTTCTTGTATATATGCAAATACAGCAATGTTAAAGTTTGAATGCTAATGCTATCTTGCTAATGCTAGCGATCTAATGCTAGTGCTAATATCTGGTCATTGTCATCCTGTATGTGTCCTCTATGATGCAAATAAGAGATCAGATGGCATTAAGAATAACCCTTCATGGCAATATGATTAAATGGCATTAAAGCTTAACCCTTCTTGTATATATACAAATACAGCAATGTGAAAGTTTGAATGCTAATGCTAGCTTGCTAATGCTAGCGTCTAATATCTAGTGCAAATATATATCATACTGTATGTGTCCTCTATGATGGAAATAAGAGATCAGATGGCATTAAAGCATAACCCTTCAAGGGAATATTGGATTAAATGGCATTAAAGCAACCCTTTTTATTTATATGCAAATAGAGCAAATGTTAAAAGTTTGAATGCTAATGCTATCTTTGCTTAATTCTAGCGATCTAATGCTAAGGTAAAATCTGGTCATTTTCATACTGTTCGTGTCCTCTTAATGGAAATAAGACATCAGATGCCATTAAAGCATAACCCTTCATGGGAATATTGAGATTGAAATGGCATTAAAGCTGAACCCTTCTTGTATAAATTCAAATACAGCAATGTTAAAGTTTGAATGCTAATGCTAACACTGCTAATGCTAGCGATATAATGCTAGTGCTAATATCTGGTCATTGTCATCCTGTATGTGTCCTCTACGATGGAAAAAAGAGATCAGATGGCATTAAAGCAAAACCCTTCATGGCAATATATGAGATTAAATGGCATTCAAGCCTAACCCTTCTTGTATATATAAAATACAGCAATGTTAAAGTTTGAATACTAATGCTAACTTGCTAATGCTAGCGATCTAATGCTAGTGCAAATATCTTGCCATTTTCATCATGTATGTGTCCTCTAGATGGAAATAAGAGATCAGATGGCATTAAAGCATAACCCTTTTCGCCAAATATATAGATTCAATGGCATTAAAGCATAACCTTCTTGTATATATGCAAATACAGCAAATGTTAAAAGTTTGAATGCTAATGCTAACTTGTAATGCTAGCGATCTAATACTAGTGCAAATATATGGTCATTTTCATGCTGTATGTGTCCTCTATGATGGAAATAAGAGATCAGATGGCATTAAAGCATAACCCTTCATGGCAATATGAGATTAAATGGCATTAAAGCCTAACCCTTCTTGTATAAATTCAAATACAGCAATGTTAAAAGTTTGAATGCTAATGCTAACTTGCTAATGCTAGCGATCTAATGATAGTGCTAATATCTGGAATTTCATACTGTACGTGTCCTCTATGATGGAATAGAGATCAGATGGCAATAAAGCATAACCCTTCATGGAATATGAGATTAAATGGCATTAAAGCTTAACCCTTCTTGTATAAAAAATGCAAATACAGCAATGTTAAAGTTTGAATGCTAATGCTAACTTGCTAATTCTAGCGATCTAATGCTAGTGCAAATATCTGGTCATTTTCATACTGTATGTGTCCTTTATGATGAAAAATAAGAGATCAGATGCCTTAAAAGCATAACCCTTCATTGATATTGATTAAATGGCAAAAAACCCTTCATGGATATATAAAATACAACAATGTTAAAGTTTGAATTAATGCTATAATGCCCTAATGCTAGTGGGTCATTGTCATACTGTATTTGTCCTTTATGATGGAAATAAGCGATGAATGGCATTAAAGCAAAACCCTTCATGTAAATATGTGATTAAATGGCATTAAAGCTTAACCCTTCTTGTATAAATTCAAATACAGCAATGTTAAAGTTTGAATGCTAATGCTAACTTAATGCTAGCGATCTAATGCTAGCGTGCTAATATCTTATGGTCATTTTCATCCTGTATGTGTCCTCTAGATGGAAATAAGAGATCAGATGGCATTAAAGCATAACAACCCTTCATGGCAATATGAGATTAAATGGCATTAAGGCTTAACCCTTCTTGTATACGTACAAATACAGCAATGTTAAAGTTTGAATGCTAATGCTAACTTGCTTATGCTAGCTATCTAATGATAGTGGAAATATCTGGTCAGTTCATACTGTATTTGTCCTCTATGATGGAAATAAGAGATCAGATGGCATTCAAGCAACCCTTCATGGCAATATGAGATTAAATGGCATTAAAGCCTAACCCCTTCTTGTATATAATACAAATACAGTTTGAATGTTAAAGTTTGAATGCTAATGCTAACTTGCTAATTCACAACATTTTCAAATGCTAGTGCTAATATCTGGTCATTTTCATACTGTTAAATGGCATGTCCTCTATGATATGCAAATACAAGATGGCATTGAATGCTAAGCATTGCTAAACCCTTCATGGGAATATCTGTCATTTTAATAGCAAATGGCATTAAATTGGATTAGATGGCATTAAAGCTGAACCAACCTTAAATATATAACCCTGCAAATACAGCAATGTTAAAGTTTGAATGCTAATGCTAATTGCTAATGCTAGCGATCTAATGCTAGTGCTAATATCTGGTCATTTTCATACTGTATATCTAGATGGAAATAAATAAGGATCAGATGGCATTAAAGCAAAACCCCTTCATGGGAATATATGAGATTAAATGGCATTAAAGGCTTAACCTTGGTATAAATTCAAAACACAGCAATGTTAAAGTTTGAATGTTTTGCTAACTTGCAAATGCTAGCGATCTAATGCTAGTGGAAATATCTGGTCATTGTCATCCTGTATGTGTCTCTATGATGGAAATAAGAAACTCAGATGGCATTAAAGAACAACCTTCATGGGAATATGAGATTAAATGGCATTAAAGC
Source organism: Gymnothorax javanicus (assembly GCA_029692085.1). NCBI lineage: Eukaryota > Metazoa > Chordata > Actinopteri > Anguilliformes > Muraenidae > Gymnothorax > Gymnothorax javanicus. The sequence goes on along the minus strand of JAFJMP010000453.1, from coordinate 6,044 downwards.
TTAACCCTTCTTGTATATATGCAAATACAGCAATGTTAAAGTTTGAATGCTAATGCTAGCTTGCTAATGCTAGTATCTAATGCTAGTGCAAATATCTGGTCATTTTCATACTGTATGTGTCCTCTATGATGGAAAGAGATCAGATGGCATTAAAGCATAACCCTTCATGGGAATATGAGATTAAATGGCATTAAAGCCTAACCCTTCTTGTATACATGTAAATGCAGCAATGTTAAAGTTTGAATGCTAATGCTAACTTGCTAATGCTAGCGATCTAATGCTAGTGCTAATATCTGGTCATTTTCATACTGTTCGTGTCCTTAATGGAAATAAGACATACATGCCTTTAGCAAAAACCCTTCAAGGGAATATGAGATGAATGGCATTAAAGCATAACCCTTCTATGGGAATATGCAAATACAGCAATGATAAAGTTTGAATGCTAATGCTAAATTGCTAATGCAAATGCAACGATGTAATGCTTGAATGCTAATGCTATCTTGTCATTCTCATCCTGTATGTGTAACTAGATGGTTACAAAGATCAAGGCAGATAACCCTTCATTTCATGAGATTAAAGGCATTATAACCCTTCTTGTCATGGCAATTTGAATGAGATTAAATGGCATTAAAGCAAAACCCTTTTCATGGTCTATGATGGAAATTAAACAGCAATGTTAAATATTTGAAAAATGGTATTAAGGCTTAAATGATATATGCAAATGCAATAAAGTTTGAATGCTAATGCTAACTGCTAATGCTGATTTTCATGCTGTATGTTCATACAGTATGTGTCCTCTATGATGAAAGATGGATGGCCATAAACATAACCCTTCATGGCATTAAATGGCATTAAAAGTTAAAGTTTGAATATGCAAATGCAATGGCATTTGAATGCTAGCGACATCTAATAGCGATCTAATGCTAGTGCTAATATGGGTCATTTCATACTGTATGTGTCCTCTATGATGGAAATAAGTGATCAGATGGTATTAAAGCAAAACCCTTCATGGAAATATGAGATTAAATGGCATTAAAGCTAACCCCTTCTTGTATAAATTCAAATACAGCAATGATAAAGTTTGAATGCTAATGCTAACTTGCTAATGCTAGCGATCTAATGCTAGTGCTAATATTCTGGTCAGTGTCATCCTGTATTTGTCCTCTAGATGGAAATAAGAGATCAGGATGGCAATAAAGCATAACCCTTCATGGCAATATGAGATTAAATGGCATAAAAGGCTTAACCTTCTTGTATATATACAAATACAGCAATGTTAAAGTTTGAATGCTAATGCTAACTTGCAAATTTAGCGATCAAAATGCTAGTGTGCAAATATCTGGTCATTTTTCATACTGTTCGTGTCCTCTATGATGGAAATAAGAGATCAGATGGCATTAAAGCATAACCCCTTCATGGGAATATTGGATTAAAATGGCATTAAAGCTTAACCCTTCTTTTGTATATATATGCAAATACAGCAATGTTAAAAGTTTGAATGCTAATGCTAACTTGCTAATGCTAGCGATCTAATGCTAGTGCTAATATCTGGTCATTGTCCAAACTGTATGTGTCTCAATGATGGAAATAGATGAGATGGCATTAAAGCAAAACCCTTCATGGAAATATGAGATTAAATGGCATTAAAGCTTAACCCTTCTTGTATAAATGCAAATACAGCAATGTTAAAGTTTGAATGCTAATGCTAACTTGCTAATGCTAGCGATCTAATGCTAGTGCAAATATCTTGTCATTGTCATCATGTATGTGGTCCTCTAGATGGAAATAAGATCAGATGGCATTAAAGCATAACCCTTCATGGCAATATGAGATTAAATGGCATTAAAGCTTAACCCTTCTTGTATATATACAAATACAGCAATGTTAAAGTTTGAATGCTAATGCTAACTTGCAAATGCTAGCGATCTAATGCTAGTGGAAATATATGGTCATTTTCATGCTGTATGTGTCCTCTATGATGGAAATAAAGATCAGGGATGGCATTAAAGCATACACCTTCATGGCAATATGAGATTAAATGGCATTAAAGCCTAACCCCTTCTTGTATATATGCAAATACAGCAATGTTAAAGTTTTAATGCTAATGCTAACTTGCTAATGCTAGCGATCTAATGCTAGTGCTAATATCTGGTCATTTTCATACTGTTCGTGTCCTCTTTAATGGGAATAAGAGATCAGATGGCATTAAAGCATAACCCTTCATTGGAATATGAGATTAAATGGCATTAAAGCTTAACCCTTCTTGTATATATGCAAATACAGCAATGTTAAAGTTTGAATGCTAATGCTAACTTGCTAATGCTAGCGATCTAATGCTAGTGCTAATATCTGGTCATTTTCATACTGTATGTGTCCCTCTATGATGGAAATCTCTTTAGATGGAAATAAACCCTTCATGGAAATATGATTAAATGGCATTAAAGCATAACCCTTCATGGGAAATATGATTAAATGGCATTAAAGCAGAACCCTTCTTGTATATATGCAAATACAGCAATGTTAAAGTTTGAATGCTAATGCTATCTTGCTAATGCTAGCGATCAAATGCTAGTGCTAATATCTGGTCATTTTTTCACTGTATGTGTCCTCCATGATGGAAATAAGAGATCAGATGGCATTAAAAGCATAACCCCTTCATGCGCAATATGAGATTAAATGCCATTAAAGCTTAACCCTTCTTGTATAAATTCAAATACAGCAATGTTAAAAAAGTTTGAATGCTAATGCTAACTTGCTTATGCTAGCGATCTAATGATAGTGCTAATATCTGGTCATTGTCATACTGTATGTGTCCTCTATGATGGAAATAAGAGATCAGATGGCATTAAAGCAAAACCCTTGGGAACATTAGATTAATCAAATGGCATTAAAAGCTTAACCCTTCTTGTATATATGCAAATACAGCAATGTTAAAGTTTAAATGCTAATGCTAACTTTGCTAATGCTAGCGATCAAATGCTGGTAGTAATATCTGGTCATTTTCACAATGTGTTTAATGGGAATGTCCTGCCTTTAAAGATGGAATATGTGAGATCAGAACCCTTAATATGCAAATACCCAATGTTAAGGGAATATAATGCTATTAAATAATGCATTAAAGCTGAATATCTGGTCATTTTCATACTGTATATATGCAACACATTAAGCATAACTCTGTTAAAGTTTGAATTCTTGTAAATATGCAAATACAGTGATGATAAGTTTGAATGCTAGCTACCTAATGCTAGTGCTAATATCTGGTCATTGTCATACTGTATGTGTCCTCTATGATGGAAATAAGCGATGAGATGGCATTAAAGCAAAACCCTCATGAAATATATGAGATTAAATGGCATTAAAGCTTAACCCTTCTTGTATACATGCAAAATACAGCAATGATAAAGTTTGAATGCTAATTCTAACTTGCTAATGCTAGCGATCAATGCTAGTGCTAATATCTTGTCATTGTCATCATGTACAGTCCTCTTGTGGATGGAAATAAGAGATCAGATGTGGCATAAAGCATAACCCTCTATGCAATATGGATTAAATGGCATTAAAGCTAACCTTCTTTATAATCAAATAGCAATGTTAAAGTTTGAATGCTAATGCTAACTTGCTAATGCTAGCGATCTAATGCTAGTGCAATATTGGCATTTTCATCTGTTCTATATGGAAATAAGAGATAGATGGCTTAAAGCATAACCCTTCATGGAATATGAGATTAAATGGCATTAAAGTGAACTTTTGTATATATACAAATACAGCAATGTGAAAGGTTGAAGGCTAATGCTAACTTGCTAATGCTAGCGATCTAATGCTAGTGCTAATATCTGGTCATTTTCATACTGTACTTGTCCTCTATGTTGCAAAATATGAGATCAGATGGCATTAAAGCATAACCCTTTTTGGAATATGAGATTACATGGCATTAAAGCTTAACCCTTCTTGTATAATGCAAATACAGCAATGTTAAAGTTTGAATGCTAATGCTAACTTGCTAATGCTAGCGATCTAATGCTAGTGCTAATATCTGGTCATTGTCATACTGTATGTGTCCTCTATGATGGAAATAAGAGATCAGATGGCATTAAAGCAAAACCCTTCATGGAAATATGAGATTAAATGGCATTAAAGCTTAACCCTTCTTGTATATATCAAATACAGCAATGTAAAGTTTGAATGCTAATGCTAACTTGCTAATGCTAGCGATCTAATGCTAGTGCTAATATCTGGTCATTTTCATCTGTATGTGTCCTCTATGATGGAAATAAGAATCAGATGGCATTAAAGCATAACCCTTCATGGCAATATGAGATTAAATGGCATTAAAGCTTAACCCTTCTTGTATATATATCAAATACAGCAATGTTAAAGTTTGAATGCTAATGCTAACTTGCTAATGCTAGCGATCTAATGTTAGTGCTAATATCTGGTCATTTTCATACTGTACGTGTCCTCTATGATGGAAATAAGAGATCAGATGGCATTAAAGCATACCCTTCATGGAATATGAGATTAAATGGCATTAAAGCTAACCTTCTTGTATATGCAAATACAGCAATGTTAAAGTTTAAATGCTAATGCTATCTTGCTAATGCTAGCGATCTAATGCTGGTGGTAATATCTGGTCATTTTCATACTGTTCGTGTACACTTTAATGGAAATAAGAGATCAGATGCCTTAAAGCATAACCTTCATGGGATATTGATTAAATGGCATTTAAGCTGAACCCTTCTTGTATATATGCAAATACAGCAATGTAAACTTTGAATGCTAATGCTAACTTGCTAATCTAGCGATCTAATGCTTGTGCAATATCGTCATTTCATACTTATGTGTCCTCTATGATGGAAATAAGAGACAGTGGCATTAAAGCATAACCTGTAACATTAGATTAAAGGCATTAAAGCTTAACCCTTCTTGTATATATTCAAAACACAATGTTAAAGTTTGAATGCTAATGCTAACTTGCTAATCTAGCGATCTAATGCTAGTGCTAATATCTGGTCATTTTCATACTGATGCTCTATGATGAAATAAGAATCAATGGCATTAAACAAACTTTCATGGAATATGAATTAATGGCATTAAGCTTAACCCTCTTGTAATATGCAAATACAGTCATGTAAAGTTTAGTAATGCTAATCATGTCATCTAATGCTAGTGCTAATATCTGGTCATTTCATACTGTATGTCCTTATGATGGAATAGAGATCAGATGGCATTAAAGCATAACCTCATGGAATATGAGATAAATGGCATTAAAGCTTAACCCTTCTTGTATATATGCAAATACAGCAATGTTAAAGTTTGAATGCTAATGCTACTTCTAATGCTATCGATCTAATGCTAGTGCAAATATATGGCTCATTTTCATCTGTTAGTTCCTCATGATGGAATAAGAGATCAGATGGCATTAAAGCATAACCCTTCATGGAATATGATAAATGGCATTAAAGCTTAACCCTTCTTGTATATATGCAAATACAGCAATGTTAAAGTTTGAATGCTAATGTAACTTGCTAATGCTAGCTATCTAATGCTAGTGCAATATTGGTCAGTTCATACTGTATGTGTCCTCTATGATGGAAATAAGAGTATGATGGCATTAAACATAACCCTTCATGGAATATGGATTAAATGGCATTAAAGGCTTAACCCTTCTTGTATAATCAAATACAGCAATGTTAAAGTTTGATCTAATGCTAACTTGCTAATGCTAGCGATCTAATCTAGTGCTAATATCTTGTCATTTTATACTGTAATGTGTCTCTATGATGGAAATAAGAGATCAGATGGCATTAAAGCATACCTTCATGAATATGAGATTAAATGGCATTAAGCTGAACCCTTCTTGTATATATCAAATACAGCAATGTTAAATTTGAATGTAATGCTAAACTGTCTATATGAAATAACCTCTGGTTATATGCAATACGATGTTAATTTAAGTAATAGCTAACCTTAACTCAGGAATCTAATTAAGTGATTCATGCTAACTTCTTGTGCGATAAATGTATTAAATGAATTCATGCTTAAGT
>JAFJMP010000452.1:0-13493 GCA_029692085.1 Gymnothorax javanicus | reverse complement strand
TATCCAGCCTTCAAGCTTGCCCTCCAGCAGTTTAAGGCTTCCTCTACCCCGCAGCCACAGCTTAGCCTGACTCCAGCACCTAAGGCTTCGCTGCTCCAGCACTAAATCGCCTGACTCACAGCAACAAGCTCGCCTGACTCCCAGTCAAGCGCGCCTGACTCAAGCCCAAGTGCTTCGCTGATTTCCAGCAGCTACAAGGCTTTCCGACTCCAGCAGCTAAAGCCTTCGCCTGACTTCCAGAGCTAAAAGCGCGCCTGACTCGGCCTCAAGGTTGCCTTGACTTTGACAAAGGCCGCCTGACCCAGCAGCACCAGGCCCTTCGCCTGACCCCAGCAGCTAAAAGGCTTTGCCTGATTTCCGCAGCTACCAGCTTCCCCTGCCCCCAGCAGCTGCAAGCACTGCCACGCTAGCAGCACAAGGCTTCCTGCCCGCTAACCTAATTGGGGCTGACCCAGCAGCTAAAGCTTTTGCCTGACCTAGCAGCTAAACGCTCCGCCTGCCCGCACTCGGCTTGCTGACTCACAGGCTAAGTCTTTCGCCTGACTCCAGCAGTTTTGGTTTTGCCTCCCAGCAGCCAAAAGGGTTCGCCTGACTCCAGCAGCGCTAGCGCTTCGCCTGACTCCACACACAAGGTCACCTGACTCGCAGCTACAAGTCTTCGCCGACCCCACACTACAAGCCGCTTACTCCAGCAGCTCCCCGCGTCTTTTTTCCAGCAGCCAAGGTTTTGCCTGACTCAGCAGCTCCCAAGGCCGTTGACCCCAGCAGCCCCACGCCGCCTGACCCCAGCAGCCCCAAGGCTTGCCTGATTTTTAACAAAGGTTTCGCCTGACCCAGCAGTCGGTGCTTCGTCCCCTCCGAGCTACAACCCTTCGCCTGACTCTAGACCCCCAAAAAACGCTTCCCACCCAAAAAACTGAAAAGCGCCTGCCCCAGAGTTTCCGGGTTCGCCTGCCCCAGACTAAAAGGGCCCCCCCTGACCCCAGAAACTCAAGCGCTTCTCTGATTTCCCCCCGCTCTTTCCCCTGCCCGCGAAAGCCCCTGACTCCAGCACCCAAATTTTGCCTGATTTAGTTTTTCAAGGCTTCCCCCCCTGATTTCCAGCAGCTAAAGGGGTTTTTTTTCCCTGACTCCAGCAGCTTCGGCGGCTTCGCTGCTCCAGGCGCAAGGCGTTTCCCCTGACTTCGCAGCTCCCCTTTTGCCTCCCTTCAGCAGCTACCCTTGCTCCAGAGCTAAAAGGCTTCCCCCGGCTTTTAGGTTTTGAGGCTTTTGAACGTTAACCCTTCCCTGCTCCAGAAATCCCAGCGTTTCCCGCCTTCTAAGCAACTTAACCCCTCTGCTCCAGCACCCCCCCAACACTTACCGGTTACTTCCCTTCGGGCCCTTTTCCCCCTGACTCTAGCAGCAAAAGCGCCCGCTTGACACCAGCAGTTTCAAAAGTGCTTGGTTTGACTCCAGCAACTGCAAGTGTTTCGCCTGACTCCAGCAGCAACAAGCGCTTCGCCTGACACCAGCAGCTACAAGCGCTTTCGCTCTGACCCCAGCAGCTGCTGGTTCTTCGTCTGACTCCGCTACTACAAGTGCTTCACCTGACTCCAGCAGCTACAAGCGCTTCGCCTGACTCAGCCAGCTACACCGCCGCCTGACTCCAGCACCATCGCTTTGGCTGTCTCCAGCAGCTACAAAAGTGCTTCGCCTGACTCTAGCAGCTACAAGTACTTCAATTGACTTCAGCAGCTACCAGCGCTTTTGTCTGACTCCAGCAGCTTCAAGCGCTTCGCTTTGTCTCTGGCAACAACAAAGCGCTTGCGCTCGACTCAGTAGCTAAAATTCGCCCGGACTCCAGCAGCTACAAGCGCTTGCCTGTCTCTAGCAGCAACAAGCGCTTCGCCCGACACCAGTAGCTACGAGGGCTTCGCCTCTGACTCCAGCAGCTTCAAAAGCCGCCTGCCCCCGGTTCAACCCTTAAGCCTGACTCCCCCCAGCAAAAAATTTAGCCTGCCTCCAGAAACACAAAGCGCTTCGCCGACTCTAACCCTACAAGTTCCCGCCTGACCCCAAACACAAAACCCGCCTGCTCCGGGAAACTAAAGGGGTTTTTTCCCCTTTGCCCCAGCAGCAAAAGCGCCCCCTGACTCCAGCAGCTACAAGGGCCGCTGCCCCCCCGCACAAAAGGCCCCCCGACTCCGGCTAAGGGCCTGACCCCCTTGTACCCCCCCTTGCCTGCCCCAACCTACAAGCCCCCCCCCAGAAACCAAGCACCCCGACGGGGGCCCAGCTCGGCTTGCCTGACTCAAAAACCCAAAAATTTTCCCTGACTAAACACTACAATTTTTGCCGGCCCCCCCGGCTGCGTTGCCCCTCAAAGAAACTACACTTGTACCCCGCCTACGTCTTTTGCCTGACCCCAGCGCCCCCTTTACCCCAAACAGGCCGTTGCTCCGGCCTCCCCCACCGGGGGGGCCCCCAAAAATTACCCCCTAAACCAAAAACTTTCCGCCCCCTCCCCCCTTTTTTTGCTACCCCCAATTGGTTTTCCAAAAGCTACCTTTTGACTCACACGGGCCCCCTGACTCCAGCAGCTAAAGCGCGCCACTCGAAACTAAATTTAGCCGCTAATTACTTTTAACCCCCAGCAGCTGGCTTGGCGGCTCCGCGCAAAAAAATTCCCGTTTCACGCCCCGTTTCCCTGCCCGTAAAACGCCGATTTGGGGCCCAAATTAGCCCCCCCTGTCCAGCCTGCTTCCCGCCCCCGGCTAAAAACCTTCGAACCCAAATTTTTCCCCCACTGCTAACCCCCTGCCCCCCCCTTTTGGCTCTCCCCAAAAACCAAAAATTTCCCCCCCCGGGGTTTTCGCCTGACCCCACACAAAAATGCCCCCTTAATCCCCTGATCGCCGCACCGGTTTCGTCTGACCACGCGGGGTTTTCCCCAAACGGGCCAAATTACCGCTCCGCCAAAAAAAACCGCCCCCCAGCTACCACCCCCGCTGCCCCCGTTTTAAAACCGGGACCTACCAAACCCCTTTTTCCAGCAGCTACCCTTCCCTGACTCCCCCTTTAAAAGGCCGGAAACCCCAAACCCGTTTTCCAAACCCCCCGGGCCCTTTCCAGCAGCACAACCCCCCCTGACTCAGCAGCAACAGGGGTTTCCCCCACCCAAAAAATTGCCGCCCCAGCGCTGCGGGGCTTGCCCCTTTCCCCACCACCCCAAACTAAAAAGCGCTTGTTATGCCAGCTTCCCCGGGCCCGGGCCTGGGGGCTCCCAAAACAATGCCCCCTGACTTAAACCCCGGCCCCCTTTTGTGGGGCCACCCAAAAAACCCCTTTTTTCCCCCATTTTCCCCCTTCCCGCCCACCCCCGCCCCGGGGCCTGATTCAGCACTAAAAAGCCCTCCCCAAAAAAACGCCCCCCCGGGCCCGGGGCCCCGCCCCGCAAAAACCCTCCCCTCCACGCACAAGCGTTTGCCTGTCCCCCGCGTTTGGGGCCCCACCCCCTTACCCGCCCCCAAGGAAAAGTTTTCCACGTCGCAGCTAAAGGGGAAAATGCTCTAGCCTTGGGGGGGCCCCAAAACCCCTAAAAAGGGCCCCTCCCCAGACTGGTGGCCCCGCCCCACCCTTTAAACCCCGCCCCAAGCTCCCCCTTTGGCTTCCCTTTTTCCCGGTCCCCGCCTGCCCCCCCCGGGCCAACGGTTTCAAAAGCCTAAGCCTGACCCACGCTAAAGCCCCCTGACTCTGCCTACAATGCCACCATCCACAGCTACAAAGCGCCGCCTGACTCTAGCAGCTACAAGCGCTTCGCCCGACTCGAGCAGCTACAAGTCGCTTCGCCTGACTCCAGCAGCTACAAGTGCTTCGCCTGACTCAGCAGCTACAAGCGCTTCGCCTGACTCAGCCTCAGCGCTTGCTGCTTCACTAGGGCCTGACTCAGCAGCTAGCAAGCGCCGCCTGACTCCAGCAGCTACAAGCGCTTCGCCGACTCTAGCAGCTACAAGCGCTCGCCTGACTCTAGCAGCTACAAGTGCCGCCTGACTCTGCAGCTACAACGCGCCTCAGACTCCTCATAGCTACAAGTGCTCCTGACTCAGCAGCTGCGCTTGCCTGACTCAGCAGCTACAAGCGCTGCTGACTCCAGCAGCTAAGCGCTTCGTCTGACTCAGCAGCTACAAGGCTTCGCCTGACTCCAGCAGCTACAAGCGCCTAGCCGACTTCAGCAGCTACAAGGCCGCTGACTCCAGCAGCTACAAGCTCCCGACTCTGCGCTCGGCGCTGACTCCAGCAGCTACAAGTGCTTCGCCTGACTCCAGCAGCTACAAGCGCTTCGCCTGACTCCAGCAGCTACAAGCGCTTCGCCTGACTCCAGCAGCTACAAGCGCTTCGCCTGACTCTAGCAGCTACAAGCGCTTCGCCTGACTCCAGCAGCTACAAGCGCTTCGCCTGACTCCAGCAGCTACAAGGCCGCCTGACTCCAGCTAGCTACAAGCTCTCGCTTGACTCCAGCAGCTACAAGCGCTTCGCCTGACTCCAGCAGCTACAAGCGCTTCGCTGACTCAGCAGCTACAAGCGCTTCGCCTGACTCCAGCAGCTACAAGCGCTTCGCCTGACTCCAGCAGCTACAAGCGCTTCGCCTGACTCCAGCAGCTACAAGTGCTTCGCCTGACTCCAGCAGCTACAAGCGCTTCGCTTGACTCCAGCAGCTACAAGCGCTTGCCTGACTCTAGCAGCTACAGCGCTCGCCTCGACTCTCAGCAGCTACAATGCCGCCTGACTCCAGCAGCTACAAGCGCTTGCCTGACTCCTAGCAGCTACAAGCCTTGCCTGACTCCAGCAGCTAGCAGCGCTGACTCTGCAGCTACAAGGCTTCGCCTGACTCCAGCAGCTACAAGCGCTTCGCTGACTCCAGCAGCTAGCAAGACCAGCAACGCCTTGCCTGACTCTAGCAGCTCAAGCGCTTGCCTGACTCAGCAGCTACAAGCCGCCTGCTCCGCAGCTACAATGCCGCCTGACTCCAGCAGCTACAAGGCCTCGCTCGACTCAGCAGCTACAAGCGCTTCGCCTGACTCCAGCAGCTACAAGTGCTTCGCCTGACTCCAGCAGCTACAAGCGCTTCGCCTGACTCCAGCAGCTACAGCTCGCCTGACTCTGCAGCCTACAAGGCTCGCCTGACTCCAGCAGCTACAAGCGCTTCGCCTGACTCTAGCAGCTACAAGCGCTTCGCCTGACTCCAGCAGCTACAAGTGCTTCGCCCTGACTCCAGCAGCTACAAGTGCTTCGCCTGACTCCAGCAGCTGCAACCCCGCCTGACTCCTGCAACTACAAGCGCCGCCCGACTCTGCCAGCTCAGCGCCGCCTGACCCCTAGCAGCTACAGTGCTTCCGCCTGACTCCAGCAACTAGCGCTTCTTCTGACTCTCTCTACGGCCTTGCCTGACTCTACTGGCCTGCGCTTCGCCTGACTCTACCAGCTACAAATTAGCCGCCTGACTCTAGCAGCTGCAAGCGCCGTCTGACTTCAGACTTCTTGCAGTCTGACTCCAGCAGCTGCAAGTCCCTGACTCTAGCAACTACAAATTAACCGCCTGACTCCAGCAGCTACAGTGCCGTCTGACTCCTGCAACTACAAGTGCTTCGTCTGACTCCAGCAGCTACAAAAGCCGTCTGACTTCAACAGCTACAAGTGCTTAGCCTGACTCTGCCAACAACATCGCTTCACCAGACTCTCGCAACTCTGAGGGCTTCTTCTGACTCAGCAGCTACAAGTCTTAAGCGCCTGACTCCAGCAGCTACAAAGCGCTTAGCCATACTCTCAGCAGCTTCAAAGCTTAGTCTGTCTCCAACAGCTACAAGTGCCGCCTGACTCTAGCAGCTACAAGCTCTTCGCCTGACTCTTGCAGCTACAAGTGCTTTTGCCTGACTCCTGCAGCAACAAAGCGCTTCACCTGACTCTAGCAACTACAAGTGCTTGCCTGACTCTAGCTACTACAAGCTTTGTCCGACTCTAGCAGCTACAAGTGCTTCGCCTGACTCTGCCAGCTACAAAGCGCTTCGCCTGACTCCAGCAGCTACAAGCGCTTCGCCTGACTCCAGCAGCTACAAGTGCTTCGCCTGACTCCAGCAGCAACAAGCGCTTCCCCCGACTCTTGCAGCTACGAGGGCTTCGTCTGACTCCAGCAGCTTCAAGTGCTTCGCCTGACTCCAGCAGCTACAAGCGCTTCGTCTGACTCCAGCAGCTACAAGCGCTTCGTCTGACTTCGCAGGCTACAGTGCCGCCTGACTCCAGCAGCTGCAAGCGCCGCCCTGACTCCTGCAGCTACAAAGCGCCGCCCGACTCTAGCAGCTAAAAAGCGCTTACGCCTGACTCTAGCAGCTACAAGTGCTTTGCCTGACTCCAGCAACACCCGCCTGACAAGCGCTTCTAGCCCCGACTTCATCAGCTACAAGCGCTTCGCCTGACTTCAGCTGCTACAAGCGCTTTGTCTGACTCCAGCAGCTACAAGCGCTTCGTCTGTCTCCAGCAGCTACAAGCGCTTCGCCTGACTCTAGCAGCTACAAGCGCTTCGCCTGACTCTTGCAGCTACAAGTGCTTTGCCTGACTCCTGCAGCAACAAGCGCCACCTGACTCTAGCAGCTACAAGTGCTTCGCCTGACTCTAGTAGCTACTGACTCTTTCTGACTCTAGCAGCTACAAGCCTTAGCCTGACTCCAGCAGCTTGCGCCACCTGACTCTAGAAAAAGATGAAGATGGTTCCCCTGAATCCAGCAGCTGGTGGTAACCTATGATGGTGGGCTTCAAGCGACTCCAGCAGCTACAAGCTGTCTGACTCTTTTGGCCCCCCGCTTGAAAATTTGAAGATGATTCCTGTGAATAACCGAAGGTAATGATGATGGGGCTCAAAGCGCATCTCCGGCCCTGACTGTCCAACCGCGCCACCTGCGATCTCTTGGATGTGCCTGTCACCGAGGCGTGCCTTCAAATGTCCCTCAGTTCTCTGTTTGAATTATTACACCCGATTTTCCTTAGTTAATTATCATTCCTTTTCCTATTTCAACCTTAGTTTTCCCTTGCACTGGTAGGTAGCCCTAGTTTGTAACGCTTTTGTCGAAAGCGCTCCCTTTGTGTTATCCCTTGAAGTTTTGTGTTTGTGTCACTTATTCGCCTTGTTTACTTTATTAAACTCCATGTTCTGCACAGGGATGGGTCCTCCATCCCATCACTCTCCCGGTGCCCTTTTAACACTGTTGAGCACCTGGTCATTACACCAGAGTAGCAAAGTGACATTGCACTCAGACAAAAGGCAAACCAACATTGCACCTGCTTTTGCAACATTTCCTACATTACATGTTTTTGATCATGTCTCTGGTGTTTAGGATTTTGTTTGTTTACTTGGCTGTATGGCTAATGGGGTATCTACCTCAGTGTATCTCCCCAATTAATATAAAGGTTGAATGAAGGAACAAATTTAGTCCTAAACAGGGTTTTTGACATTTACCGTTTGATCAGCCGTTCAATGATGATCCTTTTCTCACTTTTGGGTTAATTGTTGATCCACGCTAAAATTCAAAATCTTTTTATATCTTGTTTCATCGTTGTCATAGGCAACTATTTTAATGGCCTGCTTGTGGTGGCATTTCACGGTCTGCACCCGCGATGGTGAAAGAGGCCCGGGCAGTCTGGATTTCTGCCCACTGCAGGCAGCCCCGACCTGGTGAGAAGTGATTGGGTCAAAACCGTGCCAGTAGTGAAATGGACCAATGTGGGCCAATGTCCCTACTTCATAGCTAAAAATAAGACATTAAAAATAAATGAATAAAATAAATGGTCCCTTCAGGATCTTAATTCCTACTTATTTGCATATACTACATATAACGATAAAGGAATAATGTGTGGTGATTCCTGACAGTATGAGATTCTTCCTTAGATGTTGCTCCAGGTCAGTCCTCAAACGCGACTTGGCTCATCACCTCCGAAAACTTCAGTCAAAGCCTCAGCGTCTGGGGGAAAGGATAGTAGATTTACATCAAGAGAAAATAAGATGACACAATGAGAATAAATGGAATATATGTCAAGTAATATGTGACTTGTGCAATCTTTCCCAAGGTCCAAAAGTCCTATTAGTGGATGAAATTGTGATGTTATTTTCATTGAATGCATCTTCTGTTCCACATCCCTCCCGGGGTGTTTATCTGAATCAATTATTACACATTTCTCCGTAAAGCTGTGCCCCAAACAAATGTAGGTGAGTGATATTTCTGTCAGAACCAGGAAATTACAAACACAGTGTGTCATCATATTCAGCGTAATTTGTGCTTGCCACCAGCAAGACTCAATACCACTGGTATCTGGCTACACCACATAGAGGCGTCTGTCGCACGCTCCTGTGGGTCTGTCCAATTTAAGAAGCTCAGTCACATCTATCAGCACTCTCCACTGGTGTGTTGTATTGGATTGAGAAATTATGCTTTTGCATCTCTTTCTCTCTCCCTCTCTCTTTCCCTCTCACGATCTGTCTCTCACTTTCCCTCCAAAAATCTGCACTCTGTGCCCCCAGTTCATGGTTGCTTGCAGCAGCGAATCTGACTGAAAACAGCTGGGTAGTCTCAAAACTTTCAGCATGCCTTCAGGCACTGCTTTGGGTCACCTCCATACATATGCATACTCAGTGTGGGGGAATGAGAGGGACTCTCATACTCCTGGATTTACGGTAAGCTGGGACCCTACAGCACCGCCACCAATCCCACCCGTCATCATCTTGGCATTTCCCTTCCCCCCTGCACCCCCCTCCCCCCATGTGTACTAGAAACAGCCAAAGATAAACAAGCTCATTAAATCGATTAATGTTTTTTGTTCTGTCAGAACTGAACCCAACCGTGTACAGTTGTACACCTTATCTATGTTAACTTATTTATTCTCACTTTTTTTTTTTTATATTTTCCCCCATTTTGCACAGTATCACAGCAGATGGTTCTGCCAGAGGGGTTAAAGATGGTCAGGCAGTTAAAATAAGCTGTCTGTGATCCTGCTTTCATCTC
Organism: Gymnothorax javanicus; assembly: GCA_029692085.1. Classification (NCBI taxonomy): domain Eukaryota; kingdom Metazoa; phylum Chordata; class Actinopteri; order Anguilliformes; family Muraenidae; genus Gymnothorax; species Gymnothorax javanicus. The sequence continues at coordinate 4,464 of JAFJMP010000452.1, read as the reverse complement.
CAGAAGACATGTTTATACTTCTTACGTATTGTTACTCCATAACTGTGACACAACCGTGCCTGACATGGTGCTGAAAGTTTCCATGAAAATATGACTAATAACTTAGACCATAAATTGATTTATTTTGTCAAACTTGCAGTGTCATGAAATATTCTTTTCCCCTTTCTGATTTCTACTATTTTTTTTTTTTTTTTGCATTCTGTATTCTTCATACTTAATTATTTCAGGTCAAGAAATAAAATGCAATATAATACTAAGGCAACTTGAGTAGACAGAAAATATAGTTTTTTTAAATGATTATTTCACTTCTTGAAGGAAAAAAGCAGTCCAACGCTAACTGGCCCTGTGTACAAAGTAACTGTCCCCTTTGTTACATAATTCACCAATTTACCTAATTTCATTGAAAAATTGGACTATAGACTCCCCCAGGCCTGTCCTCTCATTTGGACAGAACCTTTTCAGCAATCTGACGTTTCACAGGGTCTCATGAAACAGCTCATAATCAAAAGAAATTCTGGAAGAGTCAGAAAGGACACTATTGAAACACAATACAGAGTATCAGTCTGGACAGGATTACAAAGCCTTTTACACAACAGAGAGACTCAGGTGAGCCAAAGTGGCAGCAAGTAAGTATCTCCAAATCAAGAAAACTGAACGGAGATGAATCTTCCCAGGATTGCCTGGCTGACTAAAATGATTTCACCACCAGAAAGAGACTGGGCAAATATATTTAACATGGGAGATCCTCGAGGAAGAAACCACGGCTAACAAATAAGGACACAAAGGCACGTAAGACTTTTGCCAGAAAAAAAAAAGCCTTGATCGCCCCAAAGACTTTTTTGCATCATGCAAACCATGGGGGTGGTAATGCTGGGATGCTGCTGCAGGGCTACAAGGCCTAATAGACAAAACTATGAAATCTGTTCCCTACCTAAAAAAATCCCTGAGAAGGATATTCAAGTGCGAGTCCATGATCAGAAACTCTAGTGTAACTTGGTGATGCAGCAGGACAATAATCCGAAGCACAAGAGTAAGTGCAGCTCTGAATATATTGGAAAAAAAAAAAAAAACTCAAGATTTGGGTGAACTAACTGAAGTCATCACTCAGACCCCATTTCAATGTTGTAGCAGGTCCTTCAAAACACATTGCGTCCTTAACTAATTTATATATTTGTTGTTTGGTGACAAAAAAAAAAAAAAACATTTAAGTATCCGTTGGTGGAGAGGGTTGGACAGTGCCATTTTTCTCTTTTTTTCACGCTTGCTGAATTTCTCAAAATTGACATTGGTTTTCAGATGGCAGATTTGCTTTCCCAGTGCAGTGTGGGTCTCACCTCTGAGATAATTATCGCATAAAAATGTAGCCAGCTAGTGTAAAGGGTTAAAAATGATACATATAGTTGTGTGCACAGAGAAAACATAAATGATAGTTATTAAAAGGTTAAAAAAGGTTTACTGGAATTAAAAATGTTCATAAGTATATGGTAGAAAAAGGTCAGTGGAACTGTATAACAGCTCATTTTAGGTATTGATACAATTCTTTGCCCTTAGTGCAAGTTAAATGTTTGAAAACAAACCCCAATAAAGCCAAATTTCAGCATACTACACTTTTACCATGTTAATGCAATACTCAGACTGGCCACTAGAGTGAGCACTTTCCATGTGTGGAACGTAATATCCCTTCAGGCGAATTTTCCGGAATAAATCTGCAGTCGAGCTGAAATGCTGCTAAACTTTTGTTGTTTCTGTTTTTGCATTAAGCTGTAGGGTTTAGTGATATACCACCTCTCTGTGGAACCCCTTCATATTTCGGGGGAGGAGCCTAGCTGGGTAACTTGGGTTGTTCTTCTAGTGTCAAATTGTGAGGGCCAAAAATTAAAAGACATGTTTTTGTTTTCTTTTTAAACTGGACTAGCACAAAATAAATATCTGATGCTGTTGCACATCAGAGAATATGTTTCTCGTAATATATCCTCTTCAAAAAATATCTTTTTGCATTTGGCAGACAGTTTATAATTTCCACTTAGCTAGAACGAATTTGACTGTACATCCATCCAGGGGCGGACTGGGGCAAAAATGGCCCAGGAATTTGTACCTGACCAGCCCACCCTCCCAGGGGCAGGGATGGAGGAGATAGACCAGCCAAAAAAATTTCAGGTTATTTGACAAAAAAATGTTGTTCCTTTAACATCATATTGGACCATATATCCCATTTGATATTAATATTTTAGTATTTGAGTTTATTTAACACCTTTGTACCTGCAACAAAATAATTGTTGTGTAGCTTTATCTAACATACAAATGTGGCTAGATGTATTTGTGATTTTTAGCATATGTCAACAGATCACCAAGTCCCCCCCCCAAGTCCCTCCAGGTTTAGTAAAAGATACCACTACAACAACCTTAAAAGTTAATACAGTACTGTAATGGTCTTTTTTTTCAAAATGTTTCTAAAAGATGAGGCTTTAATGCTTCCAAAAACTCAAGTGTTGTTTTGTATAAATCTTTTTCTTATTTGAACACCAGAATACATAATCAGTCACGATTAAGTTGAATTTTTGTAAAAGCCTTCTGTGAATTTACTATTCTGTTGGCAGGGGACCAGGTTCTTAATGTCCAAAAACAAACAATCTTATTCATAATTCATCCTAAAGCATCCTTAATGATGTCCTGAAAGAAATTTAATACAATGACGCAGTCCAATATTAAAAAAATAACATTACTAACATATAAACTAATGAATTTTTACAGACATATTATTTTAATGAGAATGAATGTGAAAAAGTCAATAGGACTTTTAACAGCCATTTAGAAAAAGTTTTCAATAAGACCATTTGGATTGATCCAAAACCTTTCTTAAATAACGTTACATATCTGACGTACAGACTGTAAAGGGGACATCAGCATAGCTCACTGACTTCAGAACCGCAGTAAAGCTGGTTGCAAGCTTAATAACGGGTGATTCTGAACGTCAAGACAGGGTTTTGGAATGGAAAATTTGAAAGTCTTCCTGTATTCCAGAATTTTTTTTGTTTGGCAATCAAAAAAAAACGAATCAATATGCATCAAATAGTAGGCTATTAACAACTGGTCCATCAGAGGGGTCCTTTTCAAGCTCAATCAAATTTTAACCGAACACATTGGTTTTTCAGATTGCTATTTGCTTTAACGTCAGTCTTAAAAACCACTTCCGTGCCCCCCATCATAAAAAATGCTAACCACGAGGATCATCGTGGCCGAACAGCTGGTCAATTTCTTTGCATTTGAAAGCCTGAGGCTCCAATGTCTGTTTACTTAATTCTCTAAGCTTTTCCGCATCACCATTATCGTCTGATCTCTTAGTCGTTCCAAACGCGTTTTTAGACTGTTAAAGCAACTTGGGACAAGCAAGGCCATTGGTCAAACAAATTTCCCAGCAAGCCTGCCTTCTTAAATGTTTTGGAAAAGCAACAACATTAAATAAATTTCAGATAGCTTAAGCCAATGCATCGTTTTTTATTCACAGGAATAAAGTTTTTTGGTCAATCCTATATCATAAAGCAAATATGTAAGGAAATAAAGAAAAAATGGCCATGACGCAAGACAACCGGGATAGTGAAGTAAACCATAATGTCTGGTACATAAACCACGAGCCGCATCTAAATAGTTATATTCTGTTGAATTCTGAGTGTACTTTTAAGACACTCGTACGAAGTCCTCGATTCAATTCTGTTTTCACGTTCATAGGTCTCTCATTCATCTGTAAGACAATGTCGCTCTCTTGTTTGCCTAAATGTGGGCCACTGGTCACCAGTGGGCCGTCTACGCAACTGCGTTTTTTTTTTTTTTTTGCGGACCGGACCTCTCACTGAAATAGCGGCCCACCAGGAAAACGCCCGGTATTCCCGATGGCCAGTCCGCCCCTGCATCCATCCATTGCTACTCCTGAGAAATAATATTGATAGATACGATTAACAGTACTTCTAGCTGGGCAACATGATTAAACGCACAAGGTAGAATTTACTGCAATTGTTTTTGTTGGCTTCATTAATATTGTGAGTACACACCAATATTACTCCCAAAAATGCACCTTACATTGTCCAGCTGACTGAAGAAAAATCAAAATGTTAGCAGGGATTTCCTCCAACATTTCCAATATAACATTACATTCCCTCTGGTGACTTGTATAGTTGTTATGAACCACTTAACGTTGCAAGCATTTTTAGAAATTAGCGTTTCCCACTTAGCTGACATTATTGAGCAGACGTCCTGGTATTATTGTGAGCTCGGTAGCTAACAATAATAAATAACACTTTAAAAATTTCTGTGGTTTCATATTGAACAAATAAAATTTGATATACTACGGTCTACGTATGGCTGCCCAACAAAATACAGGACTGAATACTGATAATGTGGGATGGGTGGCAGGCCAGTGTGTTTAAATGTTTGATACATATGCAACCCTTCACATGCAGAGTTTTCTGC
>JAFJMP010000451.1:0-13523 GCA_029692085.1 Gymnothorax javanicus | reverse complement strand
ATGAGAGGTCAAATGTCAAAGTCCAAGACATTTTTAGAAAGCTCTTAGTTGGTTTACTATAAGTGTTCAATAGTACATATGAGCCTATTTGCAGTATTTAAGGAGATAAAACTGTTAAAACAGTTTATTGTCCAGTTTGACCATGATAGCTCAAAGGTCAAAGTCCAATACATTTTTAGAAAGCTCTTAGGTGGTTTCCTATAAGTGTCCAATAGTACATATGAGCCTATTTGCGAGAGATAGAAGCTGTAAATGCAGTCTATTGTCCAGTTTGACCATGAACAAGAGGTCAAAGGTTCCAACACATTTTTAGAAAGCTCTTAGCTGGTTTCCTATAAGTGTCCAATAGTATATATGAGCCTATGTGCAGTATTTAAGGAGATAACAGCTGTTAAAACAGTCTAATGTCCATTTTGACCATGAGAGGTCAAAGGTCAAAGTCTAAGACATTTTTAGAAAGCTGTTAGTTGGTTTCTTATACATGTCCAATAGTACATATGAGCCTATCTGCAGTGTTTAAGGAGCAATATACTGTCATATCTGCAGTTACAAGATTTGTCCACCAGAGGGCAGACAGAGAAAGTTGGAATGTGGCATTTTTCTGGGCACTGCGCCCACATTTCAAATCCGATCACTACAAAAAATTAATACCAACTAAATTCAAACATATTGGAAGAGCTGAGCGAAAGAATCGAGTTGATTGGTTGAAAACTGTAGGAGGAGGAGCTGTCCAGTTTTTAGCGGTCATTCTTAAAACAGTTAAATGTGCATATCTGGCTCTGGGAAGGTCAAAGGTCAACGATACATGCATTTTCTTTTAGAGAACCAATGGGTTTCTATACATGTTCAATAGTAACTATGACCCTATCTTGCTCCTAAAAGGAGTTATAAGCTGTTTAATTTTGGGGGTCATGACCTGTTACCCCAAATCCAAAAGTCCGATCTCCACCAAAAGTAATAGGAACTCAAAAAGTGACAGAGTGCAGTACTTGTGCAAAGTTTTGAGTTGATCACTTCAAAGCTCTAGGAGGAGATGATGCAGACAAAAGAAAGTTGGAACGTGGCATTTTTTGGGCACTGCGCCCACATTTCAAATCCGATCACTACAAAAATGAATAGGAATTAAATTCAAACCTACTGGAAGAGTTGTGCAAAAAATCGAGTTGATCGGTTGAAAACTGTAGGAGTAGGAGCTGTCCAGTTTTTAGTTGTCATTCTTGAAAAAGCAAAATGTCCATATCTGGCTCTGGGAAGGTCAAAGGTCAACGAAACACGTGTTGACTTTTAGAGAACCAATGGGTTTCTATACATGTTCAATAGTAACTATGACCCTATCTTGCCCCTATAAGGAGTTATAAGCCTTTTTAAATTTTTGGGGTCATGACCTGTTACCCCCAAATCCACCAGTCCGATCGCCACCAAAAGTAATAGCAACTCAAGTGAGATAGAGTGCAGTAGTTTTGCAAACTTTTGAGTTGATCACTTCAAAGCTCTAGGAGGAGATGCGTGCGAAATTTGTTGGAAACTGGAATAATAATAATAATAATAATAATAATAATAAAAAGTTTCTGGAGAAACTTCGTCTGCGTTGTAGGTTTTGGATAGCGTATAATTTTAATAGTCGGTAGAAGTGGTTTCAATAGCCAAAATTGTTTAATAAGCATTCATATACTGTTATTTAGCATTTGACTTTAAACAAGAGGCCAAAGCTCAAAGTCCAAGACATATTTAGAAAAAACTTTTATTTGGTTTCCTATTAATGTTTAATAGTGAATAATGGTCTTTTTGCAGTCTGCAAGGCTAATTAAGCTGTAAAAACAGTGTATTGTCCAGTTTGACCATGAACGAGAGGTCAAAGGTCAAAGTCCAATACATTTTAGAAAGTTCTTAGTTGGTTTCCTATAAGTGTCCAATAGTACATATGAGCATATGATGTTAAAACAGTGTATTGTCAGTTTTAAGGAGATAAATGTCAAAGTGTTTTAAAAGCAGTTGGTATTGTCCAGTTTGACCATGAACAAACTGTTAGGTCAAATAGCTCAAAGTCCAAGTCCCACATTTTTAGAAAGCTCTTAGGTGGTTTCTTATAAGTGTCCAATAGTACATATGAGCCTATTTGCAGTATTTAGGAGATAACAGCTGTTAAAACAGTCTATTGTCCAGTTTGACCATGAACGAGAGGTCAAAGGTCAAAGTCCAACACATTTTAGAAAGCTCTTAGTTGGTTTCCTATAAGTGTCCAATAGTATATATGAGCCTATGCAGTATTTAAGGAGATAACAGCTGTTAAAACAGTCTATTGTCCATTTTGACCATGAGAGGTCAAAGGTCAAAGTCTAAGACATTTTTAGAAAGCTGTTAGTTGGTTTCCTATACATGTCCAATAGTACATATGAGCCTATCTGCAGTATTTAAGGAGCAATATACTGTCATATCTGCAGTTACAAGATTTGTCCACCAGAGGGCAGACAGAGAAAGTTGGAATGTGGCATTTTTCTGGGCACTGCGCCCACATTTCAAATCCGATCACTACAAAAATTAATACCAACTAAATTCAAACATTTTGGAAGAGCTGAGCGAAAAGAATCGAGTTGATTGGTTGAAAACTGTAGGAGGAGGAGCTGTCCAGTTTTAGCGGTCATTCTTAAAACAGTTAAATGTGCATATCTGGCTCTGGGAAGGTCATAGGTCAACGAAACACGCATTTTTTTTTAGAGAACCAATGGGTTTCTATACATGTTCAATAGTAACTATGACCCTATCTTGCTCCTAAAAGGAGTTATAAGCTGTTTAACTTTTTGGGGGTCATGACCTGTTACCCCAAATCCAAAAGTCCGATCTCCACCAAAAGTAATAGGAACTCAAAAGAGACAGAGTGCAGTAGTTGTGCAAAGTTTTGAGTTGATCACTTCAAAGCTCTAGGAGGAGATGATGAAGACAAAGAAAGTTGGAATGTGGCATTTTTTGGGCACTGTGCCCACATTTCAAATCCGATCACTACAAAAATGAATAGGAAATAAATTCAAACCTACTGGAAGAGTTGTTAAAAAAATCAAGTTGATCGGTTGAAAACTGTAGGAGTAGGAGCTGTCCAGTTTTTAGATGTCATTCTTGAAAAAAGCAAAATGTCCATATCTGGCTCTGGGAAGGTCAAAGGTCAACGAAACACATATAGACTTTTTTAGAGAACCAATGGGTTTCTATACATGTTCAATTGTAACTATGACCCTATCTTGCCCCTATAAGGAGTTATAAGCCTTTTAATTTTTGGGGGTCATGACCTGTTACCCCCAAATCCACCAGTCCGATCGCCACCAAAAGTAATAGCAACTCAAGTGAGATAGAGTGCAGTAGTTTTGCAAACTTTTGAGTTGATCACTTCAAAGCTCTAGGAGGAGATGCGTGCGGAAATTTGTTGGAAACTGGAATAATAATAATAATAATAATAATAATAATAAGAATGGAAGTTTCTGGAGAAACTTCTGTCAAACGCGTTGTTTCTTTTGGATTTTTGGATAGCGTATAATTTTAATAGTAGTGCGGTAGAAGTGGTTTCAATAGACTGAAATGTTTAATAAGCATTCACATACTGTTATTTAGCATTTGTTTTAAACAAGTTTTATTTTATTTGGTTTTCATTTGATGTTTAAAGTGAATAATGGTCTTTGTGGTCTGCAAGGCTATTTAAGCTTTGAAAAACAATGAATATTTAACGAGAAAAGGTTTTAGTCCAAGGTTTCCTATGGTTTCAATAGTGTCCAATAATTGTTTGCAGTATTTAAGGCTTCATATCCTGTTAAAACAGAATTTGTCCAGTTTGACCAATGAGAGGTCAAATGTCAAAGTCCAAGACATTTTTAGAAAGCTCTTAGTTGGTTTACTATAAGTGTTCAATAGTACATATGAGCCTATTTGCAGTATTTAAGGAGATAAAACTGTTAAAACAGTTTATTGTCCAGTTTGACCATGATAGCTCAAAGGTCAAAGTCCAATACATTTTTAGAAAGCTCTTAGGTGGTTTCCTATAAGTGTCCAATAGTACATATGAGCCTATTTGCAGTATTTAGGAGATAGAAGCTGTAAATGCAGTCTATTGTCCAGTTTGACCATGAACAAGAGGTCAAAGGTCAAAGTCCAACACATTTTTAGAAAGCTCTTAGTTGGTTTCCTATAAGTGTCCAATAGTATATATGAGCCTATGTGCAGTATTTAAGGAGATAACAGCTGTTAAAACAGTCTATTGTCCATTTTGACCATGAGAGGTCAAAGGTCAAAGTCTAAGACATTTTTAGAAAGCTGTTAGTTGGTTTCTTATACATGTCCAATAGTACATATGAGCCTATCTGCAGTGTTTAAGGAGCAATATACTGTCATATCTGCAGTTACAAGATTTGTCCACCAGAGGGCAGACAGAGAAAGTTGGAATGTGGCATTTTTCTGGGCACTGCGCCCACATTTCAAATCCGATCACTACAAAAATTAATACCAACTAAATTCAAACATTTTGGAAGAGCTGAGCGAAAGAATCGAGTTGATTGGTTGAAAACTGTAGGAGGAGGAGCTGTCCAGTTTTTAGCGGTCATTCTTAAAACAGTTAAATGTGCATATCTGGCTCTGGGAAGGTCAAAGGTCAACGAAACATGCATTTTCTTTTTAGAGAACCAATGGGTTTCTATACATGTTCAATAGTAACTATGACCCTATCTTGCTCCTAAAAGGAGTTATAAGCTGTTTAATTTTTGGGGGGTCATGACCTGTTACCCCCCAAATCCAAAAGTCCGATCTCCACCAAAAGTAATAGGAACTCAAAAGTGACAGAGTGCAGTACTTGTGCAAAGTTTTGAGTTGATCACTTCAAAGCTCTAGGAGGAGATGATGAAGACAAAGAAAGTTGGAATGTGGCATTTTTTTGGGCACTGCGCCCACATTTCAAATCCGATCACTACAAAAATGAATAGGAATTAAATTCAAACCTACTGGAAGAGTTGTTAAAAAAAATCGAGTTGATCGGTTGAAAACTGTAGGAGTAGGAGCTGTCCAGTTTTTAGATGTCATTCTTGAAAAGCAAAATGTCCATATCTGGCTCTGGGAAGGTCAAAGGTCAACGAAACACATATAGTTGACTTTTAGAGAACCAATGGGTTTCTATACATGTTCAATAGTAACTATGACCCTATCTTGCCCCTATAAGGAGTTATAAGCCTTTTAATTTTTGGGGTCATGACCTGTTACCCCAAATCCACCAGTCCGATCGCCACCAAAAGTAATAGCAACTCAAGTGAGATAGAGTGCAGTAGTTTTGCAAACTTTTGAGTTGATCACTTCAAAGCTCTAGGAGGAGATGATCACTTGGAAACTGGAATAATAATAATAATAATAATAATAGAATTGAAGTTTCTGGAGAAACTTCGCTCTGCCTTGTAGGTTTTGGATAGCGATAATTTTAATAGTGCGAAAGTGGTTTCAATAGACGAAATTGTTTAATAAGATTCATATACTGTTATTTAGCATTTGAAAACAAGAGGCCAAAAGCTCAAAGTCCAAGACATATAATTAGGAAAACTTTTAATTAATGTTTAATAGTGAATAATGGTCTTTGCCAAGGCTTTTAAGCTCAATTGTCCAGTTTGACCAAACCAGGGGCAAAGGTCAAAGTCCAAGACATGTTTAAAAAGTTCTTTTTGGTTTCCTATAAATGTTTAATAGTGAATATGGTTTCATGTGCAGTTTAAGGAGATAACAGATTTAAATCAGTGTATTGTCCAGTTTGACCAATAACGAGAGGTCAAATGTCAAAGTCCAAGACATTTTTAGAAAGCTCTTAGTTGGTTTACTATAAGTGTTCAATAGTACATATGAGCCTATTTGCAGTATTTAAGGAGATAAAACTGTTAAAACAGTTTATTGTCCAGTTTGACCATGATAGCTCAAAGGTCAAAAGTCCAAGACATTTTAGAAAGTTCTTAGGTGGTTTCCTATAAGTGTCCAATAGTACATATGAGCCTATTTGCAGTATTTAGGAGATAGAAGCTGTAAATGCAGTCTATTGTCCAGTTTGACCATGAACGAGAGGTCAAAGGTCAAAGTCCAACACATTTTTAGAAAGCTCTTAGTTGGTTTCCTATAAGTGTCCAATAGTATATATGAGCCTATGTGCAGTATTTAAGGAGATAACAGCTGTTAAAACAGTCTATTGTCCATTTTGACCATGAGAGGTCAAAGGTCAAAGTCTAAGACATTTTAGAAAGCTGTTAGTTGGTTTCTTATACATGTCCAATAGTACATATGAGCCTATCTGCAGTATTTAAGGAGCAATATACTGTCATATCTGCAGTTACAAGATTTGGCCACCAGAGGGCAGACAGAGAAATTTGAATGTGGCATTTTTCTGGGCACTGCGCCCACATTTCAAATCCGATCACTACAAAAAATTAATACCAACTAAATTCAAACATTTTGGAAGAGCTGAGCAGAAAGAATCGAGTTGATTGGTTGAAAACTGTAGGAGGAGGAGCTGTCCAGTTTTTAGCGGTCATTCTTAAAACAGTTAAATGTGCATATCTGGCTCTGGGAAGGTCAAAGGTCAACGAAACATGCGTTGACTTTTTTAGAGAACCAATGGGTTTCTATACATGTTCAATAGTAACTATGACCCTATCTTGCTCCTAAAAGGAGTTATAAGCTGTTTAATTTTTTGGGGTCATGACCTGTTACCCCAAATCCAAAAGTCCGATCTCCACCAAAAGTAATAGGAACTCAAAAAGTGAGATAGAGTGCAGTACTTGTGCAAAGTTTTGAGTTGATCACTTCAAAAAGCTCTAGGAGGAGATGATGAAGACAAAGAAAGTTGAATGTGGCATTTTTTGGGCACTGTGCCCACATTTCAAATCCGATCACTACAAAAATGAATAGGAATTAAATTCAAACCTATTGGAAGAGCTGTTAAAAAATCAAGTTGATCGGTTGAAAACTGTAGGAGTAGGAGCTGTCCAGTTTTTAGATGTCATTCTTGAAATAGCAAAATGTCCATATCTGGCTGTGGGAAGGTCAAAGGTCAACGAAACACATATAGTTTTTAGAGAACCAATGGGTTTGTATACATGTTCAATTGTAACTATGACCCTATCTTGCCCCTATAAGGAGTTATAAGCCTTTTAATTTTTGGGGGTCATGACCTGTTACCCCCAAATCCACCAGTCCGATCGCCACCAAAAGTAATAGCAACTCAAGTGAGATAGAGTGCAGTAGTTTTGCAAAGTTTTGAGTTGATCAGTTCAAAGCTCTAGGAGGAGATGCGTGCGGAAAATTTTGTTGGAAACTGGAATAATAATAATAATAATAATAATAAAGAAACCGAGAAAACAATGTCTCATGCGTTTTGCAACGCAGACAATAATAAAGAAACAAAAAAATGTCCTGCGTTTTACAACGAGACAATAATAATGGAAGTTTCTGGAAATGAACTTGAAAAATGACTAATGTCATGCTTGTAGGTTTTGGATAGCGATAATTTTAATAGTCTTGGTAGAAGTGGTTTCAATAGCCAAAATTGTTTAAGAAGTATTCATATACTGTTATTTAGCATTTGACTTTAAACAAGAGGCCAAAGCTCAAAGTCCAAGACATTTTAGAAAAACTTTTAGTTGGTTTCCTATTAATGTTTAATAGTGAATAATGGTCTCAGTCTGTAAGGCTATTAAGCTGTAAATGCAGTCTATTGTCCAGTTTGACCATAACGAGAGGTCAAATGTCAAAGTCCAAATTTTAGAAAGCTCTTAGTTGGTTTACTATAAATAGTAGTTATGAGCATATGTGCAGTATTTAAGGAGATAAAACAAAACAGTTTATTGTCCAGTTTGACCATGATAGGTCAAAGGTCAAAAGTCCAAGACATTTTTAGAAAGCTCTTAGGTGGTTTCCTATAAGTGTCCAATAGTACATATGAGCCTATTTGCAGTATTTAGGAGATAGAAGCTGTAAATGCAGTCTATTGTCCAGTTTGACCATGAACAAGAGGTCAAAGGTCAAAGTCCAACACATTTTTAGAAAGCTCTTAGTTGGTTTCCTATAAGTGTCCAATAGTATATATGAGCCTATGTGCAGTATTTAAGGAGATAACAGCTGTTAAAACAGTCTATTGTCCATTTTGACCATGAGAGGTCAAAGGTCAAAGTCCAAGACATTTTTAGAAAGCTGTTAGTTGGTTTCTTATACATGTCCAATAGTACATATGAGCCTATCTGCAGTGTTTAAGGAGCAATATACTGTCATATCTGCAGTTACAAGATTTGTCCACCAGAGGGCAGACAGAGAAATTGGAATGTGGCATTTTTCTGGGCACTGCGCCCACATTTCAAATCCGATCACTACAAAAATTAATACCAACTAAATTCAAACATTTTGGAAGAGCTGAGCGAAAGAATCGAGTTGATTGGTTGAAAACTGTAGGAGGAGGAGCTGTCCAGTTTTTAGCGGTCATTCTTAAAACAGTTAAATGTGCATATCTGGCTCTGGGAAGGTCAAGGTCAACGAAACATGCATTTTGACTTTTAGAGAACCAATGGGTTTCTATACATGTTCAATAGTAACTATGACCCTATCTTGCTCCTAAAAGGAGTTATAAGTTGTTTAATTTTTGGGGTCATGACCTGTTACCCCCCAAATCCAAAAGTCCGATCTCCACCAAAAGTAATAGGAACTCAAAAGAGACAGAGTGCAGTACTTGTGCAAAGTTTTGAGTTGATCACTTCAAAGCTCTAGGAGGAGATGATGTGCAGACAAAGAAAGTTGGAATGTGGCATTTTTGGGCACTGCGCCCACATTTCAAATCCGATCACTACAAAAATGAATAGGAATTAAATTCAAACCTATTGGAAGAGCTGTGCAAAAAATCGAGTTGATCGGTTGAAAACTGTAGGAGTAGGAGCTGTCCAGTTTTTAGTTGTCATTCTTGAAAAAAAGCAAAATGTCCATATCTGGCTCTGGGAAGGTCAAAGGTCAACGAAACACGTGTTGACTTTTAGAGAACCAATGGGTTTCTATACATGTTCAATAGTAACTATGACCCTATCTTGCCCCTATAAGGAGTTATAAGCCTTTTAATTTTTTGGGGTCATGACCTGTTACCCCCAAATCCACCAGTCCGATCGCCACCAAAAAGTAATAGCAACTCAAGTGAGATAGAGTGCAGTAGTTTTGCAAACTTTTGAGTTGATCACTTCAAAGCTCTAGGAGGAGATGCGTGCGGAAATTTGTTGGAAACTGGAATAATAATAATAATAAATAATTTCTGGAGAAACGGAGAAACTTGTCTCGTGCGGTTTTGGAAAACAATAATTTTAATAGTTTTTAGAAGTGGTTTCAATAGTATTCATATACTGTTAAAGCATTTGCAGGTTTTGGAAAGCGAAACATATAAATTTCTGGAAAACTTTTAGTCTGGTTGTTTTGTAGAAAATTGGTTTCAATAATAGCAAAAAATTGTTTCAAAGTCAAGACATATTTAAAAACTTTTTAGTTGGTTTCCTGTATTCATATCCTGTTATTTAAGGAATTTGACTTTAAATGAGAGGTCAAATGTCAAAGTCCAAGACATTTTAGAAAGCTCTTAGTTGGTTTTACTATAAGTGTTCAATAGTACATATGAGCCTATTTGCAGTATTTAAGGAGATAAAACTGTTAAAACAGTTTATTGTCCAGTTTGACCATGATAGCTCAAAGGTCAAAGTCCAATACATTTTAGAAAGCTTTAGGTGGTTTCCTATAAGTGTCCAATAGTACATATGAGCCTATTTGCAGTATTTAAGGAGATAGAAGCTGTAAATGCAGTCTATTGTCCAGTTTGACCATGAACAAGAGGTCAAGGTCAAAGTCCAACACATTTTTAAAAGCTCTTAGTTGGTTTCCTATAAGTGTCCAATAGTATATATGAGCCTATGTGCAGTATTTAAGGAGATAACAGCTGTTAAAACAGTCTATTGTCCATTTTGACCATGAGAGGTCAAAAGGTCAAAGTCTAAGACATTTTTAGAAAGCTGTTAAAGGTTTCTTATAATGTCCAATAGTACATATGAGCCTATCTGCAGTATTTATGAGCAATATACTGTCATATCTGCAGTTACAAGATTTGTCCACCAGAGAGCAGACAGAAAGTTGAATTGGCATTTTTCTGGGCACTGCGCCCACATTTTAAATGTCACTACAAAAATTAATACCAACTAAATTCAAACATTTGGAAGAGCTGAGCGAAAGAATCGAGTTGATTTAAAACTGTAGAGGAGGAGCTGTCCAGTTTTTAGCGGTCATTCTTAAAACAGTTAAATGTGCATATCTGTTAGGGAAGGTCAAGGTCAACGAAACATGTGTTGACTTTTCCAGTTTTTCTATACATGTTCAATAGTAACTATGACCCTATCTTGCTCCTAAAAGGAGTTAAAGCTGTTTAAAACATTTACCCCCAAATCCAAAAGTCCTTCTCCACCAAAAGTAATAGGAACTTCAAAATAGATAGAGTGCAGTGTTGTGCAAAGTTTTGATATGATCACTTCAAAGCTCTAGGAGGAGATGATGAGTTAGAAAAAGTTGGAATGTGGCATTTTTCTGGGCACTGTTTGACACATTTCAAATCCGATCACTACAAAAATGAATAGGAAAAATTCAAACCCTACTGGAAGAGTTGTTAAAAATCAAGTTGATCGGTTGAAAACTGTAGGATTGTCCAGTTTTTAGATGTCATTCTTGAAAAAGCAAAATG
Source organism: Gymnothorax javanicus (assembly GCA_029692085.1). Classification (NCBI taxonomy): domain Eukaryota; kingdom Metazoa; phylum Chordata; class Actinopteri; order Anguilliformes; family Muraenidae; genus Gymnothorax; species Gymnothorax javanicus. The sequence continues at coordinate 2,770 of JAFJMP010000451.1, read as the reverse complement.
TCCATATCTGGCTCTGGGAAGGTCAAAGGTCAACGAAACACACATTGACTTTTGAGAGAACCAATAGGTTTCTAAATGTTCAATTGTCTATGACCCTATTTGCCCCTATAAGGAATAAGCCTTTTTAATTTTTGGGGGTTGACCTGTTCCACCAGTCCGATCGCCACCAAAAGTAATAGCAACTCAAGTGTCCAGTAGTTTTGCAAATTTTGAGTTGATCACTTCAAAAGCTAGGAGGAGAGCCTTTGTTGGAAACTCTGCAGTAATAACTAGAATTTTTCTGGAGAAACTTCAGGGTTTTGCAATAATAGTCTTGGTACTGGAATCATAAATTGTCTGCATTTATCCTTTCCAAAACATATTTAGCCAACAGAAGGCAGACAGGGTGGAATGTCAAGTGCGCCCACATTTTTAAGATCTTATTAAGTGTTCAATTAATGAATTTGCAGTATTTAAGGAATTCAAAACAGTTTATTGTCCAGTTGACCATGAAGTATGTAGATGAAGGAGATAAATAGCAAAGTCCAATACATTTTGAGAAAGCTCTTAATTGGTTTTCTTATAAGTGTCCAATAGTACATATGAGCCTATTTGCAGTATTTAGGAGATAGAAGCTGTAAATTTCTATTGTTCAGTTTGACCATGAACAAGAGGTCAAGAAAGTCCAACACATTTTTAGAAAGCTCTTAGCTGGTTTCCTATAAGTGTCCAATAGTATATATGAGCCTATGTGCAGTATTTAAGGATTGTTAAAAACAGTCTAATGTCCATTTTGAAAAGGTCAAAGGTGTTTTAGAAAGCTGTTAGTTGGTTTCTTATACATGTCCAATAGTACATATGAGCCTATCTGCAGTTTTAAGGAGCAATATACTGTCATATCTGCAGTTACAAGATTTGTCCACATTCTTAAAACAGCCCACATTTCAAATCCGATCAACAAAAATTAATACCAACTAAATTCAAACATATTGGAAGAGCTGAGCGAAAGAATCGAGTTGATTGGTTGAAAACTGTAGGAGGAGGAGCTGTCCAGTTTTTAGCGGTCATTTTAAAACAGTTAAATGTGCATATCTGGCTTTCAATACATGTTGCAATTTTCTTTTAGAAACCAATGGGTTTCTATACATGTTCAATTAACTATGACCCTATCTTGCCCTAAAAGGAGTTATAAGCTGTTTAATTTTTTGGGGGTCATGACCTGTTACCCCAAATCCAAAAGTCCGATCTCCACCAAAAAGTAATAGGAACTCAAAAGTGACAGAGTGCAGTACTTGTGCAAAGTTTTGAGTTGATCACTTCAAAGCTCTAGGAGGAGATGATGAAGACAAAGAAAGTTGGAATGTGGCATTTTTGGGCACTGCGCCCACATTTCAAATCCGATCACTACAAAAATGAATAGGAATTAAATTCAAACCTACTGGAAGAGTTGTTGAAAAAATCGAGTTGATCGGTTGAAAACTGTAGGAGTAGGAGCTGTCCAGTTTTTAGTTGTCATTCTTGAAAAAGCAAAATGTCCATATCTGGCTCTGGGAAGGTCAAAGGTCAACGAAAACACGTATTGACTTTTAGAGAACCAATGGGTTTCTATACATGTTCAATAGTAACTATGACCCTATCTTGCCCCTATAAGGAGTTATAAGCCTTTTAATTTTTTGGGGTCATGACCTGTTACCCCCAAATCCACCAGTCCGATCGCCACCAAAAGTAATAGCAACTCAAGTGAGATAGAGTGCAGTAGTTTTGCAAACTTTTGAGTTGATCACTTCAAAGCTCTAGGAGGAGATGCGTCTTTTGTTGAAACTGAATAATTTGTTGGAAACTGGAATAATAATAATAGAATGGAAGTTTCTGGAGAAACTTGGTCTCTACGTCTGGTTTGCAGGTTTTTGGATAGCGTATAAATTGAATAGTACTGTTATTTAGCATTTGTAGAAGTGGTTTCAATAGCCAAAATTGTTTTGGTTTCCTACTTAATAGCATTCATATCCTGTTATTTAGAATTTGACTTTAAATGAGAGGTCAAATGTCAAAGTCCAAGACATTTTTAGAAAGCTCTTAGTTGGTTTACTATAAGTGTTCAATAGTACATATGAGCCTATTTGCAGTATTTAAGGAGATAAAACTGTTAAAACAGTTTATTGTCCAGTTTGACCATGATAGCTCAAAGGTCAAAGTCCAATACATTTTTAGAAAGCTCTTAGGTGGTTTCCTATAAGTGTCCAATAGTACATATGAGCCTATTTGCAGTATTTAGGGAGATAGAAGCTGTAAATGCAGTCTATTGTTCAGTTTGACCATGAACAAGAGGTCAAAGGTCAAAGTCCAACACATTTTTAGAAAGCTCTTAGCTGGTTTCCTATAAGTGTCCAATAGTATATATGAGCCTATGTGCAGTATTTAAGGAGATAACAGCTGTTAAAACAGTCTAATGTCCATTTTGACCATGAGAGGTCAAAGGTCAAAGTCTAAGACATTTTTTAGAAAGCTGTTAGTTGGTTTCTTATACATGTCCAATAGTACATATGAGCCTATCTGCAGTGTTTAAGGAGCAATATACTGTCATATCTGCAGTTACAAGATTTGTCCACCAGAGGGCAGACAGAGAAAGTTGGAATGTGGCATTTTCTGGGCACTGCGCCCACATTTCAAATCCGATCACTACAAAAATTAATACCAACTAAATTCAAACATATTGGAAGAGCTGAGCGAAAGAATCGAGTTGATTGGTTGAAAACTGTAGGAGGAGGAGCTGTCCAGTTTTTAGCGGTCA
>JAFJMP010000450.1:0-13558 GCA_029692085.1 Gymnothorax javanicus | reverse complement strand
TCATACTGTACATGCCTGATAATGGAAATAAGAGATCACATGGCATTAAGCATAACCCTTCATGGGAATGAGATTAAATGGCATTAAAGCTAATCCTTCTTGTACATATGCAAATAAGTCATGTTAAAGTTTGATGCTAATGTGCGATCTAATGGTAGTGCTAATATCTGTCATTGTCATACTGTATTGTCTCTTGATGGAAATAGAATCAGATGCATTAAAGCATAACCTTCAAGGCAATGTGAGATTAAATGGCATTAAAGCTACTTCTTGTACATATGCAAAAACAGCAATGTTAAGTTTGAATCTAATGTAACTTGCTAATGCTGGCAATTTAATGTTAGTGCTAATATCTGGTCATTTTCATACTGTACGTGTCCTCTATGATGGAAATAAGAGATCAGATGGCATTAAAGCATAACCCTTCATGGGAATATGAGATTAAATGGCATTAATGCTTTACCCTTCTTGTAAATATGCAAATACAGTCATGTTAAATTTTGAATGCTAATGCTAGTGATCTAATGCTAGTGCTAATATCTGGTCATTGTCATACTGTATGTGTCCTCTATGATGGAAATAAGAGATCAGATGGCATTAAAGCATAACCCTTCATGGCAATGTGAGATTAAATGGCATTAAAGCTTAACCCTTCTTGTACAAATGCAAATACAGCAATGTTAACGTTTGAATTCTAATGCTAACTTGCTAATGCTAGCGATCTAATGCTAGTGCAAATATCTGGTCATTTTCATATTTCGTGTCCTCTAGATGGAAATAAGAGATCAGATGGCATTAAAGCATAACCCTTCATGGGAATATGAGATTAGATGGCATTAAAGCTGAACCCTTCTTGTAAATATGCAAATACAGCAATGTTAAAGTTTGAATCTAATGCTAACTTCAGTGCACGTTAGCGATCTAATGCTAGTGCTAATATCTGCTCATCATACTGTATGGGCCTCTATGATGGAAATAAGAGATCAGAGGGCATTAAAGCAACCCTTTCATGGGAATATGAGATTAGATGGCATTAAAGCTTAACCCTTATTGTAACAGCAAATACAGTCATGTTAAAGCTTAAATGCTAATGCTAACTTGCTAATGCTAGCGATCTAATGGTAGTGCTAATATCTGGTCTTTCTCATACTGTATGTGTCCCTCTATGATGGAAAAATAAGAGGTCAGATGGCATTAAAGAATAACACTTCATGGGAATATGAGATTAAAATGGCATTCAAGCTTAACCCTTCTTTCTATATGCAAATACAGCAATGTTAAAGTTTGAATGCTAATGCTAACTTGCTAATGTTGGCGATCTAATGTTAGTGCAAATATCTGGTCATTTTCATAATTGTCCACAAATGCCTATGATGGAAATAAGAGATCAGATGGCATTAAAGCATAACCCTTTTGGGGAATATGATTAAATGGCATTCAAGCTTTAACCCTTCTTGTATATATGCAAATACAGCAATGTTTAAGTTTTGAATGCTAATGCAAACTTGCTAATCCTAGTTTAATGTTAGTGCTAATATCTGGTCATTTTTATTATGTACGTGTCCTCATGATGGAAATAAGACATCACATGGCTTAAACTGTTAACCCTTCATGGGAATATGAGATTAGATGGCATTAAAAGTTAACCCTTGTAAATATGCAAATACAGTCATGTTAAAGTTTGAATGCTAGCGATCTAATGCTTGTGCTAATATCTAGTCATTGTCATACTGTATGTGTCCTCTTTGATGGAAATAAGAGATCAGATCGCATTAAAGCATAACCCTTCATGGGAATATGAGATTAAATGGCATTAAAAGCTTAACCCTTCTTTGTATATATGCAAATACAGCAATGTTAAATTTGAATGCTAATGCTAACTTGCTAATGCTTGCGATCTAACGTTAGTGCTAATATCTGGTCATTTTCATACTGTACATGTCCTCTATAATGGAAATAAGAGATCACATGGCATTAAAGCATAACCCTTCATGGGAATATGAGATTAAATGGCATTAAAGCTTAATCCTTCTTGTACATATTCAAATAAAAGTCATGTTAAAAGTTTATATGCTAATGCTAAAGGATCTAATGGTAGTGCTAATATCTGGTCATTGTCATACTGTATGTGTCCTCTATGATGGACATAAGAGATCAGATGGCATTAAAGCATACCCTTCATGTAAATATGAGATTAAAATGGCATTAAAGCTTAACCCTTTTTCATAAATTCAAATACAGCAATGTTAAAGTTTGAATGCTAATGCTAACCTGCTAATGCTAGCGATCTAATGCTAGTCCTAATATCTGGTCATTTTATACTGTACGTGTCATCTATGATGGAAATAAGAAATCAGATGGCAAAAAAAGCACAACCCTTCATGGCAATATGAGATTAAATGGCATTAAAAGCTTAATCCTTCTTGTATATATACAAATACAGCAATGTGAAAGTTTGAATGTTAATGCTAACTTGCTAATGCTATGATCTAATGCTAGTGCTAATATCTGCTCATTGTCATACTGTAATGGTCCTCTATGATATGGAAATTAGAGATCAGATGGCATTAAAGCATAACCCTTCATGGGAATATGAGATTAAATGGCATTGCTTAACCCTTCTTGTATATATGCAAATACAGAAATGTTAAATTTGAATGCTAATGCTAACTTGCTAATGCTAGTTGATCTAATGCTAGTGCTAATATCTGGTCATTTTCATACTGTATGTCCTCTATAATGAAATAAGAGATCACATGGCATTAAAGCATAACCTTCATGGGAAAAAATGAGATTAAATGGCATTAAAGCTTAATCCTTCTTGTACATATGCAAATAAAGTCATGTTAAAGTTTAGGCGCTAATGCTAGCGATCTAATGGTAGTGCTAATATTGGTCATCATCCTCTATGATGGAAATAAGTATGTGTAACCCTTCATGGCATGAGATTAAATGGCAAAAGCTAAGTACATATGCAAATACAGATCGGCTTGAATGCTAATGCTAACTTGCCAATGCTGGCAATTTAATGTTAGTGCTAATATCTGGTCATTTTCATACTGTACGTGTCCTCCATGATGGAAATAGGGAGATTAAAGCAAAACCTTCATGGCATTGAGATTAGATGACATAAAGCTTTACCCTTCTTTGTAAATATGCAAATACAGCAATGTTAAAGTTTGAATGCTAATGCTAACTTGCTATGCTAGCGATTTAATGTTAGTGCTAATATCTGGTCATTTTCATACTGTACGTGTCCTCCATAATGGAAATAAGAGATCACATGCCTTTTAAAGCAAAACCTTCATGGGAATATGGAGATTAGATGGCATTAAAGCTTAACCCTTCTTGTAAATATGCAAATACAGTCATGTTAAAGCTTGAATGCTAATGCTAACTTGCTAATGCTAGCGATCTAATGCTAATGGTAGTTCAGGTCCTCTATAATGGAAATGGTCATAACCCTTCATCATGGCATTAAAAGCTTAACCCTTCTGTAAAATATGTGTCCTAACTTGCTAATGCTATTAATGGAAATGTATGTGTCCTCTATAGATGGAAAACAGAGGTCAGATGGCATTAAAGAATAACCCTTCATGGAATATGAGATTAAATGGCATTCAAGTTAACCCTTCTTGGTCTATATGCAAATACAAATGATAAAGTTTGAATGCTAATGCTAACTTGCTAATGCTAGCGATCTAATGCTAGTGCAAATATCTGGTCATTTTCATATTGTACGTGTCCTCTATGATGGAAATAAGAGATCAGATGGCATTAAAGCATAACCCTTCATGGGAATATGAGATTAGATGGCATTAAAGCTGAACCCTTCTTGTAAATATGCAAATACAGCAATGTTAAAGTTTGAATGCTAATGCTAACTTGCGAATGCTAGCGATCTAATGCTAGTGCTAATATCTGCTCATTGTCATACTGTATGTGGCCTCTATGATGGAAATAAGAGATCAGAGGGCATTAAAGCATAACCCTTCATGGGAATATGAGATTAAATGGCATTAAAGCTCAACCCTTCTTATATATATATACAAATACAGCAATGTTAAAGTTTGAATGCTAATGCTAACCTGCTAATGCTAGCGATCTAATGCTAGTCCTAATATCTGGTCATTTTCATACTGTACGTGTCCTCTATGATGGAAATAAGAAATCAGATGGCAAAAAAGCACAACCCTTCATGGCAATATGAGATTAAATGGCATTAAGGCGTAATCCTTCTTGTTTATATATACAAATACAGCAATGTGAAAGTTTGAATGCTAATGCTTACTTGCTAATGCTAGCGATCTAATGCTAGTGCTAATATCTGCTCATTGTCATACTGTACGTGTCCTCTATGATGGAAATTAGAGATCAGATGGCATTAAAGCATAACCCTTCATGGGAATATGAGATTAAATGGCATTACAGCTTAACCCTTCTTGTATATATGCAAATACAGAAAACAGCAATTTGAATGCTAATGCTAACTTGCTAATGCTAGCGATCTAATGTTGGGGTGTGCTAATATCTGGTCATTTTCTATACTGTACATGCCCTCGATAATGGAAATAAGAGATCACATGGCATTAAAGCATAACCCTTCATGGGAAAATGAGATTAAAATGGCATTAAAGCTTAATCCTTCTTGTACATATGCAACAAAGTCATGTTAAAGTTTGTATGCTAATGCTATCTAATGGTAGTGCTAATATCTGGTCATTGTCATATTGTATGTGTCCTATGATGGAAATAAGAGATCAGATCGCATTAAAGCATAACCCCTCAAGGCAATGGGAGATTAAATGGGCATTAAAAGCTAACCCCTTCTTGTACATATGCAAAACAATGTTAAAGTTTGAATGCTAATGCTAACTTGCTAATCGCTGGCAATTAATGTAGTGCTAATATCTGGTCATTTTCATACTGTACGTGTCCTCTATGATGGAAATAGGAGATCATGGCATTTAAGCAAAAACCCTTCATGGCAATATGAGATTAGATGGCATTAAAAGCTTTACCCTTTCTTGTAAATATGCAAATACAGTCATGTTAAAGTTTGAATGCTAATGCTAGCTTATCTATATTGCTAGTGCTAATATCTGATCATTGTCATACTGTATGTGACCTATGATGGAAATAAGAGATCAGATGGCATTAAAGCATAACCCTTCATGGCAATATATGAGATTAAATGGCATTAAAGCTTAACCTTTCTTGTATATATGCAAATACAGCAATGTTAAAGTTTTAATGTTAATGCTAACTTGCTAATGTTAGCGTTCTAATGCTAGTGCTAATATTGGACATTTTCATACTGGACGTGTCCCTTATAATGGAAATAAGAGATCAGATGCCTTTAAAGCATAACCTTCATGGGGAATATGAGATTAGATGGGCATTAAAGTTTAACCCTTCTTGTAAATATGCAAATACAGTCATGTTAAAGTTTAAATGCTAATGCTAACTTGCTAATGTTAGCGATCTAATGGTAGTGCTAATATCTGGTCTTTTCTCATACTGTATGTGTCCTATGATGGAAATAAGAGGTCAGATGGCATTAAAAGAATAACACTTCATGGAATATGAGATTAAATGGCATTCAAGCTAACCCTTCTTTCTATATGCAAATACAGCAATGTTAAAGTTTGAATGTAATGCTAACTTGCTAATGCTGGCGATCTAATGCTGCAATTATCTGTCATTTTCATACTGTCCGTGTCGCCTATGATGGAAATAAGAGATCAGATGGCATTAAAGCATAACCCTTTTATGGAATATGAGATTAAATGGCATTCAAGCTTAACCCTTCTTGTATATATGCAAATACACAATGTTTAAGTTTGAATGCTAATAACTTAATCCTAGCGATTTAATGTAGTGTAATATCTGGTCATTTCATTATATGTCTCTAATGGAAATAAGACATCAATAAACTAACCCTTATAGGAATATGAGTATGCTAAATGGCCTCTTTAAATATGCAATCACTTTTAAATTGAATTCTAATTAATCTAATGTATAAATATTAGATCTTAATATGCTATGGTCTCTTAGTAATAAGTAGATCTATATGCATAATACTGTCATGGAATATTGATGAATGCATTGATGGAAATAAGACTCATGCATTAAATCAAAACCATCATGTTAATTTGAATGCATTAACTCTAATGCTGCATCTAATGCAAATCCTAATTGTAATTTGAATCTATGCTAGCTGATCTCTAATGGAAATGAAATCAGATCATTAAACTAACTCTCTGATGAAGATTAAATGCTAAATGGCATTAACACTATCCTTATGAATATACAAATAAGCAATGCAAAGTTTGAACTAATGCTAACTTCTAATATGCAAATGCAGATGTAATATTTGAATCATTGCTACTTGCTAATCCTTAGATTAATAGAGTAGATGGCATTAAAGCATAACCCTTCTGAATATGATTAAATGCATAAACAACCTTCTTATAATGCAAATGAATATGAATTAAATGGCATTAAAGCTTAATCTTGTATATTAAATACGGCAATTTAAGTTTATATCTTAATGTCTCATAATGGATTAATAGTGCAATATGCATTAACAAACTCTTCATGGATATAATTAGGAATTTTAAGTCAATCGCTTAATACAAACATCATGATATAAGTTTAATATGCATTAAGCTAGCGATCTATTAGTCTAATATCGTATGTCAATATGTTATATTATGATGATAAATCAGAGCTTAAATAAACCCTTCATGGAATGTGAATTAAATGGCATTATACTAACCTACTTTCTACAATAATGGAAATAAAAGAATGGTTAATCTAACTCCTTCTATGGATCTAATAGTCTAATATGGCATTTAAGCTACTTCTTGTCATATTAAAAAGAAAGTTAGTGCAAAGCATAACCTCTTAATGCTAGGATATGTTAAATGGCTAATAACAGCATTTCATTCTTGTTCTATAATGAGCAATGAAAGTTGATGCTAAAGCAACCTTCATAATGAGATTAATGCTTAAATGCTAATACTCTTTTATATCAAATCAGCAATGTTAAAGTTTGAAACTAATGATCAATGCTAATAAGCATAACTGCTTAATGGATATTGAATATAGCTGTATACTAGACTGAAATAGATCAATATGCAAATAACCTTCAGAATTGATTAATGCATAGCTAACTTCTTTAAATAGCAATCATTGCTTTAAGTGCTATATCTAATTGATACTGTATGCTACTCTATGATGAATAAGAATAGATCATTAAGCATATACCTTCATGGCTTATGTGATAAGATAATGGCATTAAAGCATACCATTCATGGCAATATGAGATTAAATGGCATTAAAGCTTAACCCTTCTTAAAGTTTGAATACTAATGTTTAAGTTTGAATGCTGACGTTAGCGATCCAATGGTAGCGATTCACGTAATAATTGCTCATTGTCATACTGTATGTGTCCTCTATGATGGAAATAAGAGATCAGAGGGCATTAAAGAATAACCCTTCTGGGGAATATGAGATTAAAATGGCATTAAATCTTAACCCTTCTCTAGTATATATGCAAATACAGCATTGTTAAAAGCTTGAATGCTAATGCTAACTTGCTAATGCTAGCGATCTAATGCTAGTGCTAATATCTGGTCATTTTCATACTGTTCGTGTCCTCTATAATGGAAATAAGAGATCAGATGGCATTAAAGCATAACCCTTCATGGGAATATGAGATTAGATGGCATTAAAGCTAACCCTTCTTGTAAACACAGGAATACAGTCATGTTAAAGTTTGAATACTAATGCTAACTTACTAATGCTAGCGATTTAATGTTAGTGCTAATATCTGGTCATTCTATACTGTACGGTTCCTCTATGATGGAAATAAGACATCAGATGGCATTAAAGAATAACCCCTTCATGGGAATATGATTAGATGGCATTCAAGCTAACCCTTCTTGTCTATATGCAAATACAGCAATGTTAAAGTTTGAATGCTAATGCTAACTTGCTAATGCGATCTATAATGCTAGTGCAAATATCTGGTCATTTTCATACTGTACGTGTTCCTCTATGATGGAAATAAGAGATCAGATGGCATTAAAGCATAACCCTTTTATGGGAATATGAGGATTAAATGGCATTAAAGCTCAACCCTTCTTATATATACAAATACAGGAATGTTTAAGTTTAGAATGCTAATGGTAACTTACTAATCCTAGCGATTTAATGTGTTAGTGCTAATATCTGGTCATTTTCATACTGTACGTGGTTCCTCTATGATGGAAAAACACATCAAATGGTACAAAGCATAACCCTTCATGGGAATATGAAATTAGATGCCATATTAAAGCTAACCCTTCTTGTAAATATGCAAATACAGTCATGTTAAAGTTTGAATGCTAATGCTAGCATCTAATGCTAGTGCTAATATCTAGTCATTTTCATACTGTATGTGTCCTCTTTGATGGAAATAAGAGATCAGATCGCATTAAAAGCATAACCCTTCATGGCAATATCAGGATTAAATGGCATTAAAGCTCAACCCCTTCTTATATATATATACAAATACAGCAATGTTAAAGTTTGAATGTTAATGGTAACTTGCTAATGCTAGCAATCTAATGCTATTGCTGGTCAATATTCAGTCATTTTCATACTTAAAGTAAACTGTAAATATGCAAATACAGTCATGTTAAAGTTTGAATGCTAATGATGGTGCTAAATCTGGTCATTTTCATACTGTATGTGTCCTCTATGATGGAAATAAGATCACATGGCATTAAAGCATAACCCTTCATGGCAATTTGAGATTAAATGATCGTGAAGCTTAACCCTTTCTTGTAAATATATGCAAATACAGTCATGTTAAAAGTTTGAAAATGCTAACTTGCTAAATGATCTAATGGGTAGTGCTAATATCTGGTCATTGCCACTGTACGTGTCCTCTATGATGGAAATAAGATCAGATGGCATTAAAGAATAACCCTTCATGGGAATATGAGATTAAATGCCATTAAAGCTTAACCCTTCTTGTAAATATGCAAATACAGTCATGTTAAAGTTTGAATGCTAATGCTAGCGATCTAATGGTAGTGCTAATATCTGGTCATTTCTCATACTGTTTGTCCTCTATGATGGGAAATAAGAGATCAGATGGCATTAAAGAATAACCCTTTCATGGGAATATGAGATTAAATCCCATTAAAGCTTAACCCTTCTTGTAAATATGCAAATACAGTCATGTTAAAGTTTGAATGCTAATGCTAGCGATCTAATGCTAGTGCTAATATCTGGTCATTTTCATACTGTTTGTCTCCTCTATGGTGGAAATAAGAGATCAGATGCCTTTAAAGCATAACCCTTCATGGGAATATGAGATTAAGTCCCATTAAAGCTTAAACCTTCTTGCATATATTCAAATACAGCAATGTTAAAGTTTGAATGCTAATGCTAACTTGCTAATGCTAGCGATCTAATGCTAGTGCTAATATCTGGTCAATGTCATACTGTATGTGTCCTCTATGATGGAAATAAGAGATCAGATGGCATTAAAACATAATCCTTCATGGCAATATGAGATTAAATGGCATTAAAGCTTAACCCTTTTTGTATATAGTGCAAATACAGCAATGTTTAAGTTTGAATTCTAATGCTAACTTGCTAATGCTAGCGATCTAATTGCTAATATCTGGTCATTTTCAATGTATCCTCTATGATGGAAATAAGAGAGATGGCATTTTCATACTGCCATTCAGGTCCTCTATGATGGCAAATAAGAGATCAGATGGCATTAAAACTGCTCATAACCCTTCCTCTATGATGGAAATAAGAGATCAGATGGCATTAAAACACAACCCTTTATTAATGGCAAAAGCTTAAATACAGCAATGTTAAAGTTTGAATGCTAATGCTAACTTGCTAATGCTAGCGATCTATTGTTAGTGCTAATATCTGCTCATTTTCAAACTGTAATGTCCTCTATGATGGAAATAAGAATTAGATGGCATTAAAAACATAACCCTTCATGGAATATGAGATTGAATGGCATTAAAGCTTAACCCTTCTTGTATATTTACAAATACAGCAATGTTAAAGTTTGAATGCTAATGCTAACTTGCTAATGCTAACGATCTAATGCTAGTGCTAATATTCAATCATTTTCTATACTGTACGTGTCCTCTATGATGGAAATACGATCAGATGGCATTCAAGCATAACCCTTCATGGGAATATGAGTTTAAATGGCATTAAAGCTAAACCTTTCTTGTATATATGCAAATACAGCAATGGAATGCTAATGCTAACTTGCTAATGTTAGCTTATCTAATGCTAGTGCTAATATCTGGTCATTGTCATACTGCACGTGTCCTCTGTAATGAAATAAGAGATCACATGGCATTAAAGCATAACCCTTCGTGGAATATGAAATTAGATGCCATTAAATCTAACCCTTCTTGTAAATATACAAATACAGTCATGTTAAAGTTTGAATGCTAATGCTAGCGATCTAATGCTAGTGCTGATATCTGGTCATTGTCATAATTGTATGTGTCCTCATGATGGGAATAAGAGATCAGATGGCATTAAAGCATAACCCTCATGGCAATTTGAGATTAAATGGCATTAAAGCTTAACCCTTCTTGTAAATATACAAATACAGTAAAGTTAAAGTTTGAATAATAATGCTAACTTGCTAATGCTAGAAATCTAATGCTATTGCTAAAATATGGTCATTTTCATACTGTACGTGTCCCTCTATGATGGAAATGAAATCAGATGGCATTAAAGCACAACCCTTCATGGAATATGAGATTAAATGCCATTAAAGCTTAAGCCTTTGTACATATGCAAATACAGCAATGTTAAAGTTTGAATTTAATGCTAACTTGCTAATGCTATTCGATCTAATGCTAATGCTAATATCTGGTCATTTTTTTATACTATAATGTCCTCTATGATGGAAATGAGAGATCAGATGCCTTTTAAAGCATAACCCTTAATGGGAATATGAGATTAAATGGCATTAAAGCTTAACCCTTTTCGCACATATGCAAATACAGCAATGTTAAAGTTTGAATGCTTATGCTAACTTGCTAATGCTAGCGATCTAATGGTAGTGCTAATATCTGGTCTTTTCTCATACTGTATGTGTCCTCTATGATGGAAATAAGAGGTCAGATGGCATTAAAGCATAACCCCTTCATGGAAATATGAGATTAAATGGCATTCAAGCTAACCTTCTTGTCTATATGCAACACAGCAATGTTATAGTTTGAATGCTAATGCTAACTAATGCTAGAGATCTAATGCTAGTGCTAATATCTGGTCATTTTATACTTCGTGTCTCTATATGGAAATAAGATCAGATGGCAAGCAAACCCTTCATGGAATATGAATTAAATGGCATTAAAGCAACCTTCTTGTAATATCAAATACAGCAATGTTAAGTTTGAATTAATGCTAACTGCTAATGCTACGATCTAATGCTATGCTAATATCTGGTCATTTTCATACTGTACGTGTCCTCTATGATGGAAATAAGAGATCAGATGGCATTAAAGCATAACCTTCATGGGAATATGAGATAAATGGCATTAAAGCTTAACCCTTCTTGTATATATGCAAATACAGCAATGTTAAATTTGAATGCAATGTAACTTCTAATGCTAGCGATCTAATGCTAGCTAATATCTGGTCATTTCATACTGTAGTGTCCTCTATAATGGAAATAAGAGATCAATGGCATTAAAGCATAACCTTCATGGGAATATGAATTAATGCATTAACAACCCTTCTTGTATATATTCAAATACAGCAATGTTAAAGTTGAATTCTAATGCTAACTTGCTAATGCTATCGATCTAATGCTAGTGCTAATATTTTGTCATTTTCATACGTACTTGTCTTCTATGATGGAAATAAGAGATCAGATGGCATTAAAGCATAACCCTTCATGGAATATGAATTAAATGGCATTAAAGCAACCCTTCTTGTAAATATCAAATACAGTAAGTTAAGTATGAACTGCTAATGCTAGCGATCTAATGCTAGTGCTAATATCTGTCATTTTCATACTGTAGTGTCCTCTATGATGGAAATAAGAGATCAGATGCAAAAGCAAACCCTTCATGGAATATGAGATTAATGGCATTAAGCTAACCTTCTTTATATCAAATACAGCATGTTAAAGTTTGAATGCTAATGCTAACTGTATGCTAGCGATCTAATGCTATGCTAATATCTGGTCATTTCATACTGTACGTGTCCTCTATGATGGAAATAGAGATCAGATGGCATTAAAGCATAACCCTTCATGGCAATATGAGATTAAATGCATTAAAGCAACCCTTCTTGTATATATCAAATACAGAATGTTAAAGTTTGAATCTAATGCTAACTTGCTAATGCTAGCGATCTAATGCTAGTGCTAATATCTGTCATTTTCATAATGTACTTGTCCTCTATGATGGAAATAAGAGATCACATGGCATTAAAGCATAACCCTTCATGTGAATATGAGATTAAGATGGCATTAAAGCTTAACCTTCTTTAAATATCAAATACAGCAATGTTAAAGTTTGAATGCTAATCTAACTAATGCTAGCGATCTAATGCTAGTGCTAATATCTGTCATTTCATACTGTATGTGTCCTCTTTGATGGAAATAAGAGATCAGATGCATTAAAGCATAACCCTTCATGGGAATATGAGATTAAATGGATTAAGCTTAACCCTTCTTTAAATATGCAAATACAGCATGTTAAAGTTTGAATGCTAATGCTAACTTGCTAATGCTAGCGATCTAATGCTAATGCTAATATCTGGTCATTTTCATACTGTACGTGTCTCTATTGATGGAAATAAGAGATCAGATGGCATTAAAGCATAACCCTTCATGGCAATATGAGATTAAAGGCATTAAAGCTTAACCCTTCTTGTATATATCAAATACAGCAATGTTAAAGTTTGAATTCTAATGCTAACTTGCTAATGCTATCGATCTAATGCTAGTGCTAATATCTTGTCATTTTCATACGTGTACTTGTCTTCTATGATGGAAATAAGAGATCAGATGGCATTAAAGCATAACCCTTCATGGGAATATGAGATTAATGGCATTAAAGCTTAACTTCTTTTATAAATTCAAATACAGCAATGTTAAAGTTTGAATGCTAATGCTAACTTGCTAATGCTAGCGATCTATTGTTAGTGCTAATATCTGGTCATTTTCATACTGTATCGTGTCCTCCTATGATGGAAATAAGAGATCAGATGGCATTAAAAGCATAACCCTTCATGGAATATGAGATTAAATGGCATTAAAGCTTAACCTTTTGTATATATCAAATACAGCAATTTAAAGTTTGAATGCTAATGCTAACTGCAATGCTAGCGATCTAATGCTAGTGCTAATATCTGTCATTTTCATACGTACTTGTCCTCTATGATGGAAATAAGAGATCAGATGGCAGTAAAAGCATAACCCTTCATGAGAATATGAGATTAAATGGCATTAAAGCTTAACCTTCTTTTATAAATTCAAATACAGCAATGTTAAAGTTTG
>JAFJMP010000449.1:0-13728 GCA_029692085.1 Gymnothorax javanicus | reverse complement strand
ATGCCATTTGATCTCTTACTTCCATCATAGGGGACCCATACAGGATGACAATGACCAGATAATAGCACTAACATTAGATCGCTAGAATTAGCAAGTTAGCATTAGCATTCAAATTTAACAGTGCTGTATTTGCATATATACTATAAGGGTTAAGATTTAATGCCATTTAATCTCATATTGCCAGGAAGGGTTATGCTTTAATGACATCTGATCTCTTATTTCCATCATAGAGGACACGTACAGTATGAAAATGACCAAATATTAGCATTAGCATTAGATCGCTAGCATTAGCTAGTTAGCATTAGCATTCAAACTTTAACATTGCTGTATTTGAATTTATAAAGGAAGGGTTAAGCTATAATGCCATTTAATCTCATATTCCCATGAAGGGTTATGCTTTAATGCCATCTGATCTCTTATTTCCATCATAGAGGACACGTACAGTATGAAAATGACCAGATATTAGCACTAACAATAGATCGCTAGCATTAGCAAGTTAGCATTAGCATTCAAACTTTTAGATTGCTGTATTTGAATTTATAAAAGGAGGGTTAAGCTTTAATGCCATTTAATCTCATATTCCCATGAGGGGTTATGCCTAAGTGCCATCTGATCTCTTATTTCCATCATAGAAGACAAGTACCGTATGAAAATGACAAGATATTAGCACTAGCATTTGATCGCTAGCATTAGCAAGTTAGCATTAGCTTTCGAACTTTAACATTGCTGTATTTGCATATTTACAAGAAGGGTTAAGCTTCAATGCCATCTAATCTAATATTCCCATGAAGGGTTATGCTTTAATGCGATCTGATCTCTTATTTCAATCAAAGAGGACACATACAGTATGACACTGACTAGATGTTAGCACTAGCATTAGATCGCAAGCATTAGCATTCAAACTTTAACATGACTGTATTTGCATATTTACAAGAAGGGTTAAGCTTTAATGCCATCTAATCTCATATTCCCATGAAGGGTTATGCTTTAATGCCATGTGATCCCTTATTTCCATCATAGAGGACACGTACATTATGAAAATGAGCAGATATTAGCACTAGCATTAGATCGCTAGCATTAGCAAGTTAGCATTATCATTCAAACTTTAACATTGCTGTATTTGCATATGTACTAGAAGGGTTAAGCTTTAATGCCATTTAATCTCACATTGCAATGAAGGGTTATGCATTAATGCCATCTGATCTCTTATTTCCATCATAGAGGACACGTAGAGTATGAAAATGACCAGATATTAGCACTAGCATTAGATCGCTAGAATTAGCAAGTTAGCATTAGCATTCAAATTAAACAGTGCTGTATTTGCATATATACTATAAGGGTTAAGATTTAATGACATTTAATCTCATATTGCCATGAAGGGTTATGCTTTAATGACATCTGATCTCTTATTTCCATCATAGAGGACACTAACAGTATGAAAATGACCAGATATTAGCACTAGCATTAGATCGCTAGCATTAGCAAGTTAGCATCAGCATTCAAACTTTAACATGACTGTATTTGCATATTTACAAGAAGGGTTAAGCTTTAATGCCATTTAATCTCATATTCCCATGAAGGGTTATGCTTTAATGCCATCTGATCTCTTATTTCCATCATAGAGGACACTAACAGTATGAAAATGACCAGATATTAGCATTAGCACTAGCATTAGATCGCTTAGCAAACTTAACATTGCTGTATTTTAATTTATACAAGTTAGCATTAATCATTCAAACTTTAACCATCTGATCTGTATTTGACCATATTAGATCGCTAGCATTAGAAGGGTTTCAAACTTTTAACATTGCTTTATATATACAAGAAGGGTTTAACCCATTTAATCTCATATTCCCATGAAGGGTTATGCTTTAATGCCATCTGATCTCTTATTTCCATCATAGAGGACACGTTCAGAATGAAAATGAACAGATATTAGCAATAGCATTAGATCGCTAGCATTAGCAAGTTAGCATTAGCATTCAAACTTTAACATTACTGTATTTGTATATTTACAAGAAGGGTTAAGCTTTAATGCCATTTAATCTCAAATTGCCATGAAGCATTATGCTTTAATGCCATCTGATCTCTTATTTCCATCATAAAGGACACATACAGTATGACAAGGAGCAGACATTAGCACTACCATTAGATCGCTAGCATTAGCATTCAAACTTTAACATTGCTGTATTTGCATATATACTAGAAAGGTTAAGCTTTAATGCCATTTAATCTCATATTCCCATGAAGTGTTAAGCTTTAATGCCATCTGATCTTTATTTCCATCATAGAGACACGTTCAGTATGAAAATGATCAGATATTAGCACTAGCATTAGATCGCTAGCATTAGCAAGTTAGCATTAGAATTCAAACTTTAACATTGCTGTATTTGCATATGTACAAGAAGTGTTAAGCTTTAATGCCATTTAATCTCACATTGCCATGAAGGGTTATTCTTTAATGCCATCTGATCTCTTATTTCCATCCTAGAGGACACATACAGTATGACAATGACCAGATATTAGCACTAGCATTAGATCGCTAGCATTAGCATTCAAACTTTAACATGACTTTATTTGCATATTTACAAGAAGGGTAAAGCTTTAATGGCATCTAATTTCATATTCCCATGAAGGGTTATGCTTTAATGCCATTTGACCTCTAATTTTTTTACATCATAGAGGTCACGTACAGTATGAAAATGACCAGATATTAGCACTAGCATTAGATCGCTAGCATTAGCAAGTTAGCATTAGCATTCAAATTTAACAGTGCTGTATTTGCATATATACTAGAAGGGTTAAGATTTAATGCCATTTAATCTCATAATGCCATTAAGGGTTATGCTTTAATGCCATCTGATCTCTTATTTCCATCATAGAAGACACATACAGTATGACAATGAGCAGATATTAGCACTAGCATTAGATCGCTACCATTAGCAAGTTAGCATTAGCATTCAAACTTTAACATTGCTGTATTTGTATATATACAAGAAGGGTTAAGCTTTCATGCCATTTAATCTCATATTCCCATGAAGGGTTATGCTTTAATGCCATCTGATCGCTTATTTCCATCATAGAGGAGACGTACAGTATGAAAATGACCAGATATTAGCACTAGCATTAGATCGCCTGCATTAGCAAGTTAGCATTAGCATTCAAACTTTAACATTGCTGTATTTGCATATAAACGACAAGGGTTAGCTTGAAAGCCATTTAATCTCATATTCCCATGAAGGGTTATGCTTTAATGCCATCTGACCTCTTATTTCCATCATAGAGGACACATACAGTATGACAATGACCAGATATTAGCACTAGCATTAGATCGCTAGCATTAGCAAGTTAGCATTAGCATTCAAACTTTAACATTGCTGTATTTGCATATAAACTAGAAGGGTTAAGCTTTAATGCCTTTTAATCTCATATTCCCATGAAGGGTTATGCTTTAAAGGCATCTGATCTCTCATTTCCATCATAGAGGACACATACAGGATGACAATGACCAGATATTAGCACTAGCATTAGATCGCTAGCATTAGCAAGTTAGCATTAGTATTCAAACTTTAACATTGCTGTATTTGCATATATAAAAGAAGGGTTCAGCTTAAATGAAATTTAATCTCATATTCCCATGAAGGGTTATGTTTTAAAGCCGTCTGATCTCTTATTTCCATTAAAGAGGACACGAACAGTCTGAAAATGAGAAGATATTAGCACTAGCATTAGATGGCTAGCATTAGAAAGTTAGCATTAGCATTCAAATTTTAACATTACTGTATTTGCATATATACAAGAAGGGTAAAGCTTTAATGCCATCTCATCACATATTCACTTGAAGGGATATGCTTAAATGCGATCTGATCAATTATTACCATCAAAGAGGACATGTACAATAGGAAAATGACCAGATATTAGCACTAGCATTAGATCGCTAGCTTTAGCAAGTTAGCATTAGCATTCAAACTTTAACATTGCTGTATTTGCATATATACAAGAAGGGTTATGCTTTAATGCCATTTAATCTCATATTCCCATGAAGGGTTATGCTTAAATGCCATCTGATCTCTTATTTCCATCATAGAGGACACATACAGTATGAAAATGACCAGATATTAGCACTAGCATTAGATCGCTAGCATTATCAAGTTAGCATTAGCATTCAAACTTTAACATTGCTGTATTTGCATATATACAAGAAGGGTTCAGCATTAATGCCATTTAATCTCATATTGCCATGAAGCGTTATGCTTTAAAGGCATCTGATCTATTATTTCCATTAATGAGGACACGAACAGAATGAAAATGACGAGATATTAGCACTAGCATTAGATCGCTAGCATTAGCAAGTTAGCATTAGCATTCAAACTTTAACATTGCTGTATTTGCATATATACAAGAAGGGTTAAACTTTTAATGCCATTTAATCTCATATTCCCATGAAAGGTTATTCTTTATAGGCATCTGATCTCTTATTTCCATCATAAAGGACACGAACAGTATGAAAATGACCAGATATTAGCACTAGCATTAGATCGCTAGCATTAGCAAGTTAGCATTAGCATTAAAAATTTTAACATTACTGTATTTGCATAAACATGAAGGGTTAAGCTTTAATGCCATCTAATCACATATTCACATGAAGGGATATGCTTAAATGCCATGTGATCAATAATTACCATCAAAGAGGACACGTACACTATGACAATGACCAGATATTAGCACTAGCATTAAATTGCTACCATTAGCAAGTTAGCATTAGCATTCAAACTTTAACATTGCTGTATTTGCATATATACAAGAAGGGTTCAGCTTTAATGCCATTTCATCTCATATTCCCATGAAAGGTTATGCTTTAAAGGCATCTGATCTCTTATTTCCATCATAGAGGACACGAACAGTATGTAAAATGACCAGATATTAGCACTAGCAGTAGATCGCTAGCAATAGCAAGTTAGTATTAGCATTCAAATTTTAACATTGCTGTATTTGCATATATACAAGTAGGGTTAAGCTCTAATGCCATCTAATCACATATTCACATGATGGGATATGCTTATATGCCATGTGATCAATTATTACGATCAAAGAGGACACGTACAGTATGAAAAATGACCAGATATTAGCACTAGCATTAGATCGCTAGCATTAGCAAGTTAGCAAAAGCATTCAAACTTTCACATTGCTGTATTTGCATATATACAAGAAGGGTTAAGCTTTAATGCCATTCAATCTCATATTCCAATGAAGGGTTATGCTTTAATAAAATCTGATCTCTTCTTTCCATCATAGAGGACACGTACAGTATGAAAATGACCAGATATTAGCACCAGCATTAGATCGCTAGCATTAGCAAGTAAGCATTAGCATTCAAACTTTAACATTGCTGTATTTTAATTTATACAAGAAGGGTTAAGCTTTAATGCCATGTAATCTCATATTCACATGAAGGGTTATGCTTTAATGCCATCTGATCTCTTATTTCCATCATAGAGGACAAGTACAGTATGAAAATGACCAGGTATTAGCACTAGCATTAGATCGCTAGCATTAGCAAGTTAGCATTAGCATTCAAACTTTAACATTGCTGTATTTGTATATATACAAGAAGGGTTAAGCTTTAATGCCATTTAATCTCATATTGCCATGAAGGGTTGTGCTTTAATGCCATCTGATCTCTTCTTTCCATTAAAGAGGACAAGAACAGTATGAAAATGACCAGATATTAGCACCAACATTAGATCGCTAGCATTAGCAAGTTAGCATTAGCATTCAAATTTTAACATTACTGTATTTGCATATATACTAGAAGGGTTAAGCATTAATGCCATCTAATCACATATTCACATGAAAGGATATGCTAAAATGCCATCAGATCAATTATTACCATCAAAGAGGACATGTACAGTAGGACAATGACCAGATATTAGCACTAGCATTAGATCGCTAGCTTTTTGCAAGTTAGCATTAGCGTTCAAAATTTAACATTGCTGTATTTGCATATATACAAGAAGGGTAAAGCTTTAATGGCATTTAATCTCATATTCCGATGAAGGGTTATGCTTTAATGCCATCTGATCTCTTATTTCCATAATAGAGGACAAGAACATTATGAAAATGACCAGATATTAGCACTAGCATTAGATCGCTAGCATTAGCAAGTTAGCATTAGCATTCAAAATTTAACATTGCTGTATTTGCATATATACAAGAAGGGTTAAGCTTAAATGCCATTTAATCTCATATTCCGATGAAGAGTTATGCTTTAAAGGCATCTGATCTCTTATTTCCATCATAGAGGACACGAACAGTATGTAAAATGACCAGATATTAGCACCAGCATTAGATCGCTAGCATTAGCAAGTTAGCATTAGCATTCAAATTTTAACATTGCTGTATTTGCATAGATACAAGAAGGGTTAAGCTCTAATGCCATTTCATCTCATATTCCCATGAAAGGTTATGCTTTAAAGGCATCTGATCTCTTATTTCCATCATAGAGGACACGAACAGTATGAAAATGACCAGATATTAGCACTAGCATTAGATGGCTAGCATTGGCAAGTTAGCATTAGCATTCAAACATTAACATTGCTGTATTTTAATATATATACAAGAAGGGTTAAGCTTTAATGCCATGTAATCTCATATTCCCATGAAGGGTTATGCTTTAATGCCATCTGATCTCTTATTTCCATCATAGAGGACAAGTACAGTATGAAAATGACCAGGTATTAGCACTAGCATTAGATCGCTAGCTTTAGCAAGTTAGCATTAGCATTCAAACTTTAACATTGCTGTATTTGCATATATACAAGAAGGGTTCAGCTTTAGTACCATTTAATCTCATATTCCCATGAAGGGTTATGCTTTAATGCCATCTGATCTCTTATTTCCATCATAGAGGACACGTAAAGTATGAAAATGACCAGATATTAGCACTAGCATTAGATCGCTAGCATTAGCAAGTTAGAATTAGCATTCAAACTTTAACATTGCTGAATTTGCATATATACAAGAAGGGTTCAGGTTTAATGCCATTTCATCTCATAATCCCATGAAGGGTTATGCTTTAAAGGCATGTGATCTCTTATTTCCATTAAAGAGGACACGAACAGAGTGAAAATCAGTATGAAAAAAATTTACCAGATATTAGCAATGCCATTTATTATATTCCCATGATTATGCTTTAAAGGCATAATCATCGAGGATACAAACAGTATGAAAAAGACCAAGTTAGCATTAGATCATTTTGGAATTTTAAACATTGCTGTATTTGCATATATACAAGAAGGGTTAAGCTTTAATGCCATTTAATCACATATTCCCATGAAAGGTTATGCTTTAATGCCATCTGATCAAATTTATTTCCATCAAAGAGGACATGTTCAGTATGACAATGACCAGATATTAGCACTAGCATTAGATCGCTAGCATTAGCAAGTTAGCATTAGCATTCAAACTTTTAACATTGCTGTATTTGCATATATACAAGAAGGGTTAAGCTTTAATGCCATTTAATCTCATATTCCCATGAAGGGTTATGCTTTAATGCCATCTGATCTCTTATTTCCATCAAAGAGGACACGTACAGTATGAAAATGACCAGATATTAGCACTAGCATTAGATCGCTAGCATTAGCAAGTTAGCATTAGCATTCAAACTTTAACATTGCTGTATTTGCATATATACACAGCAAGGGTTAAAATGCCATTTAAAGGTTATGAGCTTTAATGCCATTTTAATCTCATATTTACCCATTTGAATATACAAGGTTATTCTTTAAAAGGCGTCTGATCTCTTTATTTCCATTAAAGAGGACACGAACAGTATGAAAATGACCAGATATTAGCACCAGCATTAGATCGCTAGCATTAGCAAGATAGCATTAGCATTCAAATTTTAACAATACTGTATTTGCATATATACAAGAAGGGTTAATGCTTTAATGCCATCTAATCACATATTCACATGAAGGGATATGCTTTAATGCCATCTGATCAATTATTACCATCAAAGAGGACACATACAGTATGACAATGTCCAGATATTAGCACTAGCATTAGAAAATGCTACCATTAGCAAGTTAGCATTAGCATTCAAACTTTAACATTGCTGTATTTGCATATATACATGAAGGGTTAAGCTTTAATGCCATTTAATCTCATATTCCCATGAAGGGTTATGCTTTCATGAAATCTGATCTCTTCTTTCCATCTTAGAGGACACGATAGTATGAAAATGACCATATATTAGCACTAGCATTAATTGGCTAGCATTGGCAAGTTAGCATTAGCATTCAAACTTTAACATTGCTGTATTTTAATTTATACAAGAAGGGTTAAGCTTTAATGCCATGTAATCTCATATTCCCATGAAGGGTTATGCTTTAATGCAATCTGATCTCTTATTTCCATCATAGAGGACAAGTACAGTTTGAAAATGCCCAGATATTGGCACTAGCATTAGATGGCTAGCATTGGCAAGTTAGCATTAGCATTCAAACATTAACATTGCTGTATTTTAATTTATACAAGAAGGGTTAAGCTTTAATGCCATGTAATCTCATATTCCCATGAAGGGTTATGCTTTAATGCCATCTGATCTCTTATTTCCATCATAGAGGACAAGTACAGTATGAAAATGACCAGGTATTAGCACTAGCATTAGATCGCTAGCATTAGCAAGTTAGCATTAGCATTCAAACTTTAACATTGCTGTATTTGTATATCTACAAGAAGAGTTAAGCTTTAATCCCACCTAATCACATATTCACATGAAGGGATATGCTTAAATGCCATCTGTTCAATTATTACCATCAAAGAGGACACGTACACTATGAAAATGACCAGGTATTAGCACTAGCATTTGATCGCTAGCATTAGCAAGTTAGCATTAGCATTCAAACTTTAACATTGCTGTATTTGTAGATATACAAGAAGGGTTAAGCTTTAATGCCATTTAATCTCATATTCCGATGAAGGGTTATGCTTTAATGCCATCTGATCTCTAATTTCCATAATAGAGGACAAGAACAGTATGAAAATGACCAGATATTAGCACTAGCATTAGATTGCTAGCATTAGCAAGTTAGCATTAGCATTCTAACTTTAACATTGCATTATATGCATATATACAAGAAGGGTTCAGCTTAAATGCCATTTAATCTCATATTCCCATGAAGGGTTATACTTTAAAATGCCATCTGATCTCTTATTTCTATTAAAGAGGACACGAACAGTATGAAAATGACCATATATTAGCACCAGCATTAGATCGCTAGCATTAGCAAGTTAGCATTAGCATTCAAATTTTAACATTACTGTATTTGCATATACACAAGAACAGTTAAGCTTTAATGCCATTTAATCTCATATTCCCATGAAGGGTAATGCTTTAAAGGCATCTGATCTATTATTTCCATTAAAGAGGACACGAACAGTATGAAAATGACGAGATATTAGCACTAGCATTAGATCGCTAGAATTAGCAAGTTAGCATTAGCATTCAAACTTTAAAATTGCTGTATTTGCATATATACAAGAAGGGTTAAACTTTAAAGCCATCTAATCTCATATTCCCATGAAGGGTTCTGCTTTAATGCCATCTGATCTCTTATTTCTATCATAGAGGACACGTACAGTATGAAAATGACCAGATATGAGCACTGGCATTAGATCGCTAGCATTAGCAAGTTAGCAATAGCATTGAAACTTTAACATTGCTGTATTTGAATTTATAAAAGAAGGGTTAAGCTTTAATGCCATTTAATCTCATATTGCCATGAAGGGTTATGCTTTAATGCCATCTGATCTCTTATTTCCATAAAGAGGACACATACAGGAAGACAATGACCAGAAATTAGCACTAGCATTTGATCGCTAGCATTAGCAAGTTGGCATTAGCATTCAAACTTTAACATTGCTGTATTTGCATATATACAAGAAGGGTTAAGCTTTAATGCCATTTAATCTCATATTCCCATGAAAGGTTATACTTTAAAGGCATCTGATCTCTTATTTCCATCATAGAGGACACGAACAGTATGAAAATGACCAGATATTAGCATTAGCAGTAGATCGCTAGCATTAGCAAGTTAGCATTAGCATTCAAATTTTATCATTGCTGTATTTGCTTATATACAAGAAGGATTAAGCTCTAATGCCATCTAATCACATATTCACATGAAGGGATATGCTTAAATGCCATGTGATCAATTATTACGATCAATGAGGACACGTACAGTATGACAATGCCCAGATATTAGCACTAGCATTTGATCGATAGCATTAGCAAGTTAGCAGAAGGATTCAAACTTTAACATTGCTGTATTTGAATTTATACAAGAAGGGTTAAGCTTAAATGACATTTAATCTCATATTCCCATGAAGGGTTATGCTTTAATAAAATCTGATCTCTTCTTTCCATCATAGAGGACACGTTCAGTATGAAAATGACCAGATATTAGCACTAGCATTAGATGGCTAGCATTGGCAAGTTAGCATTAGCATTCAAACTTTAACATTGCTGTATTTTAATTTATACAAGAAGGGTTAAGCTTTAATGCCATGTAATCTCATATTCCCATGAAGGGTTATGCTTTAATGCCATCTGATCTCTTATTTCCATCATAGAGGACAAGTACAGTATGAAAATGACAAGGTATTAGCACTAGCATTAGATCGCTAGCATTAGCAAGTTAGCATTTGCATTCAAACTTTAACATTGCTTTATTTGTATATATACAAGAAGGGTTAAGCTTTAATGCCATTTAATATCATATTGCCATGAAAGGTTATGCTTTAATGCCATCTGATCTCTTATTTCCATTAAAGAGGACACGAACAGTATGAAAATGACTAGATATTAGCACCAGCATTAGATCGCTAGGATTAGCAAGTAAGCATTAGCATTCAAATTTTACCATTACTGTATTTGCATATATACAAGAAGGGTTAAGCTTTAATGCCATCTAATCACATATTCACATGAAGGGATGTGCTTAAATGCAATCGACTCAATTATTACCATCAAAGAGGACATGTTCAGTAGGACAATGAGCAGATATTAGCACTAGCATTAGATCGCTAGTTTTAGCAAGTTAGGATTAGCATTCAAACTTTAACATTGCTGTATTTGCATATATACAAGAAGGGTTAAGCTTTAATGCCATTTAATCTCATATTCCCATGAAGCGTTATGCTTTAATGCCATCTGATCTCTCATTTCCATCTTAGAGGACAAGTACTGTGTGAAAATGACCAGATATTAGCACTAGCATTAGATCGCTAGCATTAGCAATTTAGCATTGGCATTCAAACTTTAACATTGATGTATTATGCATATATACAAGAAGGGTTCAGCATTAATGCCATTTAATCTCATATTCCCATGAAGGGTTATGCTTTAAAGGCATCTGATCTATTATTTCCATTAAAGAGGACACGAACAGTATATAAATGACGAGATATTAGCACTAGCATTAGATCGCTAGCATTAGCAAGTTAGCATTAGCATTCAAACTTTAACATTGCTGTATTTGAATTTATACAAGAAGGGTTAAGCTTAAATGACATTTAATCTCATATTGCCATGAATGGTTATGCTTTAATGCCATCTGATCTCTTATTTCCATCATAGAGGACTCATAAAGTATGAAAATGACCATATATTTGCACTAGCATTAGATCGCTATCATTTGCAAATTAGCATTAGTATTCAAATTTTAACATTGCTGTATTTGTATATATACAAGAAGGGTAAAGCTTGAATGCCATTTAATCTCATATTCCCATGAAGCGTTATGCTTTAATGCCATCTGATCTCTAATTTCCATCATAGAGAACAAGTACAGTATGAAAATGACAAGATATTAGAACTAACATTAGTTCGCTAGCATTAGCAATTTGTCATTAGCATTCAAACTTTAACATTGCTGTATTTGTATATATACAAGAAGGGTTAAGCCTTAATGCCATTTAATCTCATATTGCCATGAAGGATTATGTTTTAATGCCATCTAATCTCTAATTTCCATGTAGAGGACACACACAGGATTTACAATGATCAGATATTAGTACTAGCATAAGATCGCTAGCATTAGCAAGTTAGCATTAGCATTCAAACTTTAACATTGCTGTATTTGCATATATACAAGAAGGGTTAGGCTTTAATGCCATTTAGTCTCATATTCCCATGAAGGGTTATGCTTTAATGCCATCTGATCTCTAATTTCCATCATAGAGGACGCATACAGTATGAAAATGACCAGATATTAGCACTTGCATTAGATCGCTAGCATTAGCAAGTTAGCATTAGCATTCAAACTTTAACATTGCTGTATTTGTATATATACAAGAAGTGTTAAGCTTTAATGCCATTTTATCTCATATTGCCATGAAGGGTTATGCTTTAATGCCATGTGATCTCTTATTTCCATCATAGAGGGCACGTACAGTATGACAATGACCACATATTAGCACTAGCATTAGATCGCTAGCATTAGCATTCAAACTTTAACATGACTGTATTTGCATATTTACAAGAAGAGTTAAGCTTGAATGCCATCTAATCTCATATTCCCATGAAGGGTTAGGCTTTAATGCCATGTGATCTCTTATTTCCATCATAGAGGGCACGTACAGTATGAAAATGACCAGATATTAGCACTAGCATTAGATCGCTAGCATTAGCAAGTTAGCATTAGCATTCAAACTTTAACATTGCTGTATTTGCATATATACAAGAAGGGTTAAGCTATAATGCCTTTTAATCTCATGTTCCCATGAAGGGTTATGCTTTAATGCCATCTGATCTCTTATTTCCATCATAAAGGACACCTAGAGTATGAAAATGACCAGAAATTAGAACTAGCATTAAATCGATAGCATTAGCAAGTTAGGATTAGCATTCAAACTTTAACAGTGCTGTATTTGCATATATACTAGAAGGGTTAAACTTTAATGTCATTTAATCTCATATTGCCATGAAGGGTTATGCTTTAATGCCATCTGATCTCTTATTTCCATCATATAGGACACATACAGTATGACAATGACCAGATATTAGCACTAGCATCAGATCGCTAGCATTAGCAAGTTAGTATTAGCATTCAAACTTTAACATTGCTGTATTTGCATCTATACAGGAAGGGTTAATCTATAATGCCTTTTAATCTCATGTTCCCATGAAGGGTTATGCTTTAATGCCATCAGATCTCTTATTTCCATCATAAAGTACACATAGAGTATGACATTGACCAGATATTAGCACTTACATTAGATCGCTAGCATTAGCAAGTTAGCATTAGCACTCAAACTTTAACATTGCTGTATTCGCATATATACTAGAAGGGTTAAACTTTAATGCCATTTAATCTCATATTGCCATGAAGGTTATGCTTTAATGCCATCTGATCTCATATTTCCATCATAAAGTACACATAGAGTATGATATTGACCAGATATTAGCACTTGAATTAGATCGCTAGCATTAGCAAGTTAGCATTAGCACTCAAACTTTAACATTGCTGTATTTGCATATATACAAGAAGGGTTAAGCTTTAATGCCATTTAATCTCATATTCCCATGAAGGGTTATACTTTAATGGTATCTGATCTCTTATTTCCATCATAGAGGACACATACAGTCTGAAAATGACCATATATTTGCACTAGCATTAGATCGCTTGCATTAGCAAGTTAGCATTAGGATTCAAATTTTAA
>JAFJMP010000448.1:0-13873 GCA_029692085.1 Gymnothorax javanicus | reverse complement strand
GTCATCTTGGCAGCTAGTATGCTAGCTAACGTTAACTAAGGAAAATAATTGAAAATGATCATCACATTAAAACGATATGATCTGATTTTTTGCCCCAACTCTATTAACTGAGCTAGCTGTAATATGCATGAACTTATCCGAGGCTTCAGCGGGCAGTGTTGTGCAACTGCAACCCAAGTGTGCTTGCAGATTTCAGAGACGTTAGCTAGCTTGCTAGTGAGTCTAAAAGCAATCGCTTAGGTACAGCTAGCTAGCTATGATGCCTACTGGAGAAGCTCTTACAGCCCTGATTTGTCACTTTAACACGTTGACTGCCAGCTACGAGAGCGAGATAACGTAATGGCGGGTCAGGGCCGGCGCTTGACTTGAAAATTCGGGAAATTATCCTTCCTTTATTGAAAAATTAGTCCTGGCTAATTCTAGATGGTTTCCTTTATAAACACGTTTTTCCAATTCAAGAATAATCAGTGGCAATTGAAGACCGGCTTCTCTCCCCCCATGCGATCTAACAGCAAATAATGGGCTACATTCAGTAGAAAATAATTGAATTATAATTAGGTCTATGCACTGGCACTCAGCAGCGTTAATTTTTTTTTTTTTTTTCAGTGAGGCGGCATTTGAGAACTTATTTGCGAATGAAGGTAATTTAATATAAATCGCACACCTGTTTTTGCACCACCGTCCGCAACTTGCTGTAAAAAATAGACAGCTGTTAGACTGGAAAATGTAATCGGACGAAACCACGTATACTTGTCACCAGAATTACCTTCATTCGCGAAGAGTTCTGAAATGCCGCTTTCGCTGGAAAAAAAATTAACGTTGCTGAGTGCCAGTGCATAGACCTAATTATAATTAATTATTTTCTCTACTGAATGTAGCCCATTATTTGCTGTTAGATCGCATGGGGGAGAGAAGCCGTGTCTTCAATTGCCACTTGATTATTCTTGAATTGGAAAACGTGTTTATAAAGGGAAACCATCCAGAATTAGCCAGGACTAATTGTTTTCAATAAAGGGATGGATAATTTCCGCCGAATTTTCAAGTCTATAGCCGGCCCTGACCCGCCATTACGAGTTATCTCGTAGTTGGCAGTCAACGTGTTAAACGCCATCTCGCACACACGACCTCTTTCACCATTGATTAGCAGCTTCTTTTACCTAAAGAGCAAACTGACAGTTCTCCCTGAGACATGCTATTTCATAGCTAGTTAAAGCAGCATTATCCCTCCATGCGTGTTATAGCGTATTACATTACTCCAGATAAAACGCTATTCGTCCTCCGACCCTGCTGACGCTAGTTAGGGGAAATGTTTGTCATCATTTTTATACTTAATCGCTGTGATTCGGTTTTTGCCCCAGCTTCACAAGCTAGCTAGCCGACAGCGATTGTTCTTGAGCTAGCCAGGTAATGAGCTATCCATTTAAATCTCCCAGAAATCTGATAGTACTCTTGGGACATACAAAAGTGCTGCCAAACATATCAAAGAAGTTCATATTTCAGCAGGTTAAGTTAGCGAGTGAGGAACATTATTTTCAGCCAGTCATCAAAACTTCTCCCATTGCTACGTGGCTTAGGAATCGCGATTAAACTAGGAACAGCGGCAGTCTGACTGCTGGCCGTTTATCGGACCGTTCTGCATGATGTATCCATTGTGCATGTTTCAGGAGTGGCGAACTTGCAACTCGGCAAATACAAGAGCAATCGTCTGCTAGCAAAAACCGAATCACAGCGATTAAGTATAAAACTGATGACAAACATTTCCCCTAACTAGCGTCAGCAGGGTCGGAAGACGGATAGCGTTTTATCTGGAGTAATGTAATACGCTATAGCACGCATGGAAGGATAATGCTGCTTTAACTAGCTATGAAATAACATGTCTCAGGCTGCACTGTCAGTTTGTTCTTTAGGGAAAAGAAGCTGCTGATCAATGGTGAAAGAGGCCGTGTGTGCGAGATGGCGTTTAAAGTGACAAATCAGGGCTGTAAGGGCTTCTCCAGTCGGCATCATAGCTAGCTAGCTGTACCTAAGCGATTGCTTTTAGACTCACTAGCAAGCTAGCTAACGTCTCTGAAATCTACAAGCACACTTGGGTTGCAGTTGCACAACACTGCCGCGAAGCCTCGGATAAGTTCATGCATATTACAGCTAGCTCAGTTAATAGAGTTGGGGCAAAAATCAGATCATATCGTTTTAATGTGATGATCATTTTCAATTATTTTCCTTAGTTAACGTTAGCTAGCATACTAGCTGCCAAGATGACTACATCCAAAGCGCAACATAGCCTAATGCGCGATGGCACACAATACATAGCAGCCTAGCCATCATGACATTATCAGCAAACCTCCGTGCGTACAAGCGCTACCCAGAAGCTGATTGATTGGTATGCAAATAAGGAAGATGGTTTCCGTTCGCGCCCCTAATCAGTGACGTCCTAGCGGAAGACCCGCCTTGATGAGACGCTGACAGATTGCATTTTAATTTTCATTGTGTCCCAAAATGAGCGTGGTGACATGTATTTGAAAATGCAATGGACTGGGAGGCGCTGTTTCCCTTACTGCGTTTGAATATTGTCCCATGTATTGCAGGATAAGTCTTTGAAAATGAAATGTCAAATGTTGTCATCATTATTATATCATTATTATTTCCAAGTGATTAGAAAACAGCATTTTCATTATCATGTTGACCCTAAAAGAGCGTGATGACATGTAAATGTAAATGCAATAGGCTGGGGGTGCTGTTTTGCTTATTGCATTTGAATATTGTCCACTGTATTGCAGAGCATGACTTTGAAAATCAAATGTCAATCAGCTTTTCATTATCATTTGAATATAGTCATAGATTTCCCATATGTGTATGTGAAAATGAAAGTGATAATTGGATTAATGCATTTTCAATTTAATATTGTCTCAAATAACTCATTCATAAATGGAAAATTATAATGCAATAGTGGGATTACATTTTCATTTGAATATTGTCCACTATGGGCTTCCATAATGGAGCCTCAGGCTTTCAAATGCAAACTAAAAACCGCTCAGCTGTTTTGCCACGATGATCCTCATGCAGCGAGCAGTTTTCCTTTGCAAGGGCACATGGAAGCGGTAAGACTGACATTAAATTAATAGGCTATCGCAAGTATGAGTTTGTTTAAAATTTGCTTGAGCTTACGTAACGACCCCAATGGACAAGTTATTAGCATACCATTTGATGCATATTGATTCGTTGTTTTACGATGCCAAATAAAATTTGTCGTAGAATATAGGACGACTTGCCAAATTTTCAATTCCAAAACCCTGTCATTCAGAATCAGCTGCCATTAAACTTGCAACCAAGTTTCTGCGGTTCTGAAGCTAGTGAGCTATTCTACGCCCATTAGAGTCTGTTAGTAAAATATGTAACTTTATTTTTTAAAAAGGCTATGTATGAATCAATCCAAATAATGCAGTGGTCTTATTGAAAAAATCAATGCCTCCAAAGTCACATTTCTGTTTCACATCCATTCATGTAAAAATAATAATAATAATATTTCTGTAAAATACATTAGTTATATGTTGACAATGGTATGTTTTTAATATAGGACAGCATCATTATATTCAGTTTATTTCAGGACATCTTTCAGGTAAATAGGATCTTTAATATAAATAGGATTGTTTGTTTTTGGGTATTACCCACCCAACCCTTGCCTACAGAATAATAAGTTAACTGACATGTACAACGCACATAAGTACATGTCTATGGGGGTGGGGGGGTGGACTAGGTGATCTGTTAACATCTGCTAAGATCACACATGCATATAGCCACTGGGTTTGTATGTTAGATAAACACAACAATTATTTTGTTGTGGGCTAATTGGTGTTATATAAACTCAAGAACTAATAATATCAATGTTTTATGGGAAATATAGTCCAGTATGATGTTAAAATGCATTCTTTTTTGTCAAATAATGTGAAATTTTTTTTGGCCAGCCACTACCTCTCCATCCCCACCGTCTGGAGAGTGGGCTGGTAAGGTACGAATTCCCGGGCCACTTTTTTGCCCCAGTCCGCCCCTGGTCACAGCCCCCCCGTCAACCAGTGCTGGCCTTGCTCTCTTAGAAGAGTACCTCCCAGAGGCCAGGCCAAGAAGATGCTGCATAGCTTCTGTATCTGTAATGGCAAGTGTAGCTGCTTTTCAGAGCAGGAGATGGAGTGGGCTATGTCGTATACAAAACAGAAGCGGTCCGAACTGCAACACACCTGCTTCACAGAAACGGAGACAGCATTCTGTGAGAAGACAGGTATGTTGCGTGAGAATGACATTTTACTGAATGTTACATTTTTCTTTTATTGAAATTTACATGTTGCATGATAACTTTTCCTCTAGTTTTGAATTTCATTTTTGTTTTCTAGGCTCATACTGGCCAGTCTATGTGGAACATGAGGGCACGTACTGTCTTCTGTGTCGTATCCACAACATTTGCCACTCATTCAACACACAGACAAAGTTTAATCAGACTGCATCAACCAACTTCAAAAGAAGTTCGATTGTGGAGCATGCAGCGACGGAGGGTCAAGAGGGGTCCAGTGATGGAGCTGAAGAGGCGTACCTCAAGTCTGGCTGCTCAACACCAGTCAGCAAAAGAGGTCAGGGATGAGGTCATACACAATGCCTTCCTTTCTGCATACTGGCTTGGGAAGGAGGAGATTGCGAACAGGAAGTTTCTATCCCTGATGGACCTGGAGAAGGAGGTTGGTTTGGCCAAGATGGGGCAGTTCAGGCAGACCAGCCAGAGGTCTCAGAAGGGCCTGAGGCTGCTGATAGGGCAGATGATTAAGGACAAAATCCTTGTAAAGGTTTGCAATATTGAATTCAACTAGCTATAGTATAATTTTTTGGAATAAATTCAATGGAAATAATATTTTCTCTATAGCAGACTGTCTACAGTTAGTTCTTTGGAAATATCTTTTACATTCAATGGAAATATTTTCTTAATGGTGTCACATATTTTTTTTTCAGATTCGTGATGCAAAGTACTTCAGTATTCTGGTTGATGACGTCACAGATTGCAGCGTGATCGAGCAGCTTCTGATCTTCATAAGATGGGTTGACTCACCGCTGAGCTGCCATTTTGCCTCCCGGAAGGGCGATGCGTGACGTCACATGGGCCCAAGGGAGAATCTCCACTCTTCATTACTCTCCTGCTGGCGCATTTGGTCTTCTACCGTGAACTTAAATAAATTCAATATTTGGCTACTGTTTTCTGTACACTAGACCATTAGAAGAGCGCTGACCTAAAGCCTAATCATCAGTGACATTTGTTTTGAATGATTAAGAATGAATTAGATACATTTAATTGTTGCTGTACAGAGCTGTGGTGACATTACATCATATCTTCATGATAGAGAATAGCTCCAGTTTGGTGTGCGGCACCAGAAACAGAATGCCAGCAGATAAGTTACTTTGCATTATACAGTCTGAACAAATACAGGAAATTATTTTTAATTCAAAGTCAATGCAAAGACGCGAATACACGCGTTTCACCTGTATTCGCCTCTTTGCATTGACTTTGAATGTAACCTGTCGTGCGAAAAATTCGTTTTGTGTCCGATGTGAAAGCTATGTAACTCAGACACAATCAACCAAAGAAAGGGTTTTACAGGCGGAATGTGTGTTCGATTTGCTTTGCAACAAACTATGGACATTACATAGGACTAGCTTGTGGACCTGTTGATCATAAAGAAGTGGTCTGCTCACCTGCATCCAAGGAACTGCTCTAACAGTGGAGTATTGTGGAAACATCGCTGATGATTTGCCTGACATAGCAGATATGTATAATGATGGAATTGGATTTTCCTGCTAGACATTTTACAATCGACTAAAAAAAGTTTCATCACCGGAATGTTTTTTTAACGGTTTGTTTTGCGACCAACAGTGGACGTTCGGTAGCCTAGCTTGCGGACTCGTTTTGATCATAAAGAATTGGTCTGCTGGCCTGCAGCATCTAAGGAATATTTACTCTAATGCTTGTGGATTATCATGGACAAAAATCCAGATGAGGTGGTTGGCATGGATTTTATCGGTTTAGAAGAAAAGGTAGGATGTGCATTTAATTGTTTCTGGGCCTGATGACAGGCAGGCTAGTGGACAGGGAGGTGTGTGAGTGAGACGTAGGCGAGCCTGCACCGACTATCACTGACCATAACTTCAGGGCTGTACAGTAACAATGCTTTGATGCGCAGCTAAACAAAGCCAGAGTACCTTAACTCAACGTCAGCGTCCTGAAACAAAGGTTAAGCACAGTAACTGCAGTTACGGCATTCTGTCATGGCTTCTGGTGGGATTTTCAAAATGACAATAACTCCTTTTCGACCAAATGTGATGATACGGTGTTTTGTCTTTGCACGGCAGCACAGAACGTGCGGTTATGCTGCTGACCTGAACCAGTCCTGCATGTACACCTAACCGCTGCACACGCAGGCATATTGTTCTCTCTCTCTCGGCCTTCAAACAGCCTTCTTAAATATTTTCACGAATAGTAGGGTCTGTTTGTGACTAACAATGTGCTTTGGCACAGAAGAATGGTGACAACAGTGAGTAATTTAACAACTATCCCAATGCTTGTGCAGTCTCACTCGCCATGTATAGCTTCAATGTGCTGCACCCATGTGACGTTGAGCATCTCCGCGAGGATTCTTCTGATTGGTTGAAATATTTTCAATGGCGGCCTCTATGAAATCGTCAATTCTGCTTCAAAACCGACTTTCGGAGATGGATCGCTTAGTTGTATGAGCTCTATATGTTCAAACATTCGCATGAATCGTTAGTTTATGACATGATCTACCTTCCAAACTGTATGTTGAAATTCCGTTTTCTATTCCTTTAACTGTATTTTAAATATTACACTGAAAAGGGCTGGCATTTTATTCTGAGTTATAGATTATGAAAAGAAAGCTGGTGTTGCAAAAAAGTTTTCACAATCACTTAATGTTCTGATATTATCTCTTTCATTTAGGTGGTGGAGACGACCCTGAGACAAGTATGGAAATGGTTGGAGTACCCCAAGCATGCAGCTGCCTTTGTCAAGGTGTGCTGCACCAACCAGCAGATACAGGTGTCTCGTGGCCACAAGCTGGGCGAGAACATGGCTGTGAAGATCCAGAAAGCCTGCCGCACCAGATGGCCGTCTACTGGCAACTCGGTGGCAACTGTGTGCCGCAACCTGGTAGCTTTGCTACAAACCTTCAGGAACTTCAAAGAGGTTGATGCCACAGCCTCTGGGTTGCTCTCCAGGATGTATAACATCTAGTCTGTGGGTCCACTACTCATCCTCAACAAAGTCCTCCCACACCTGAATTGTCTCTCCAAGATATTCCAGAAGGATCATACTTGCTACAGCCTAGTGGGTCCACTGGTGGAGTCCACCAAGGAGGAGGTCAGGGGTGTGCGTGAGGAATATGACGTTGTTGAGCACTTGGACCAGCTGACAGGTCCTGGGGGAGAGTATGAGGACATAGAGCTGGAGCACAGAGAGGACCCTGTGGTGATTAAGTCCCCGCAGAAGTTGGTTCAGGATTATACCTCTGCTTTAGAAGAGAACCTGGATAACAGGAAAACTGTTTTTTTTTTTTTTCATTGGATATTTGTATATTATATAATTGAATATCTTAACTTTCTTTAACTGCTTCACTGTCCTTTTATAGAAACAATTATAAAATTTTATTTGTAATTTTTTGCAACAAACATTTCTTTTCAGATTCAAAGATGCTTCCCCAATGCTGGATGCCTTCTCCATATTTGACCCTGCAAAGGAGCCAAAAAAGACTGACCCAGACTTTAAGGAGTATGGGGTGAAGGAAATGACTCTTGTGTGGAAGCACCTGCATCTGGATGTTGAGGAGGGTCTTGTGCAGTGGGAAAGCTTTAAGTACTTGTTCTCCACCTGGTCAGTGCCCTCTGGTGTGGGAACTGGGAAGGACAAGATGTCAGCAACAGAGTACATCTTGCGGAAGATTGTCAAGGAGCATGCACTGCTCAATGTCAACTATAGTTTTATAGTCTGCATGGCAATGCTATGCCTGTGCCAGCCACTCTCTAATGCTCGGGTGGAGCGTGGAGCCAGTGCCGTTAAGCGCATCCAAACCAGGCTGAGGAACAGGCTTCATAATGAGATGCTGTCAACCCTGCTGCAGGTATTAATTACTTCATTGACTGACATATCAAAGTGATTTCCTTCCAAATTTTAACTATTTTAATAATTTTAAGTTAATAATTTAAGATATTTTCAAATAACTAAAATAATATTATTTTTGTACATACTTCAAATAATTAAGAATAATTATAATTATTAATTTTTGTATTTTCAGGTGTCTTTGAATGGTCCCCCAGCAGGCTCTGAGAAGTGCAAGTCTCTCCTGGAGGAGGACACCAGGGACACACGTGAGAAACCTCCCCAGCCTTAAGAAGCTGCCCACGGCTGGTGGAGGGGACCATGAAGACATCTGTTTCAATGTGGCAAAGGCGGACGCTTGTGTTCAGGTCAATGTCCTGGGTAAGTAAAAATAATTTTGTATTCTAATCTCTATACAAGCGTATAATTTTGTTCTAATTTATTATTTTAATGTATGTTTTAAATAATGTGATTCATATCTTTATTATTCAGAGGATGCACCAGTACAGGATAAAGAGATGGTGCAGGAGGTAGAGCTGGGTGTGGAGGACAGGGAGGAGCTGGGCAGAGCCATGGAGTGCCTCGGTATGAATGATGATCAGGAAAGTGATGCAGACTTTGAGGACATGAATGACGACATGATCTGGTAAGTTAGTTGTTTTTTTCCCCACATATTGTTTAGTCTGCAAATCGTCACAGTACAATGAGTTTAAATGGTAAAGAAAAATTCATGTGTATTAAAAAATTTATTTTTGTGTTCTTTTCAGATGTGGTAGCTCTGCAGTCTGCAGGCAAGCTGGCAGGATGACAGCAGGATTCTGAAAAAGAATCCATAGTATAGTATTCATTTCCTGGTTAATGCATCAGTAAAACTATTTGTGAACAATGATTGTTTTGAGTTGATTTTTTGTTTGAAAGTTATGGGCATAAAAATTAGCGTTTCGTGCGTTTGTTGGTGTCACACTCAACACAAGCCTTTCACTTCCTCTAATACCGGGGACATACGCGGCAGGTCATGTTTTAAATAAACAATGACAATCCGTGTGCTACTTAATAAAACCAGATACATTCTGCCAGAAAAATCATGTACAAAAAAATGCAGCAGTCCCTGTCAAATATAGGTTTAAGATGCACCAGAAGCCACAAAATGGCACAGAAAATTCAACATTTTTCTGGGGGGGCATGCCCCCAGACCACCCTAGATTGGGCGCGCCGTTGGTCGATGCCGATGCTATTATGCTATGCATTTCTTGAGCCACCGGTTACTCATTTCAAATCGCTGGCTACTCTAAAATTTGTGGAACACACTGCCACTGAAGTTTTTTGTGGGGGTAGATGTATTGTCCAAACCGACAAAAATTACTTTGTTTTATCAGAAGATCCCTTTGGGGTGGAAATTACAGCCCTTTTCAGGGTCGGGATGAAAAGGGCCAAGATGGTGACATGGTCAAAATCTGGACATTGTCCTTCTAATATCTTCGTGCGCCCTCTGTAACCCTCTTTGATCTTATGATATATGAATGTAGGGACAGAGTTCTTCCATTTAGCATAATAATTTTCAAGGTTAAGTGAGGGCGCCGCCTATAGGTGGCACTTCAAATCATGACTTTCTGCATTTTTGGCTACACTTGAGACCCTCCCAGGGCCTGGGCCCTCATTAACCCTTGCTAGTTTATGCATATTTGGATACATTGGGACTAGTTCTTTCCAAATTTGCATAAATGGCGGTGGCTTAGTTAGGGCGCTTTTGCATAGGTGGCGCTTTTTTTGGCAAGAACGCAATTTTAGGCGATTTTCATTTCGCCATATCTCAGTACGCCCCCTATGGATTTCAGTGAAACTTGTTATATTATGTTTGTCTATATCTCTGCTATTCATGATAAAAATTTCAAAAATTCTTTTTGCCTCATTAACCCTTTACATGCCAGAGTTTGACGTATGTCGCAATCAAGCACCACCTCCGAAAAATGCCCATTTTTGTTTTAGTCCCCACCAACCAGTGGGGAGAATTATTTGAGTTTTTTCAGAGCATTGAGGCAAGAGAAATTATTCAAAAAAGCAACAATTTATTAAAATGTTAAAACTGAAAAGTCAGAAAAACAACAATCAAGGCACCCATAGGAGCTGAAGATACTCAGGCCTTAATGGACGGCATCTATCTGTTGGTGCCACACCACAGAATAATGACTCAATAATTATAGAATTGTTTAGCAGGGGATAAAAACTATATAAAAATTGTACCAGTAACAGAGGCTTCTGCGTTGGTATTCCTGAAATAGTTTGAAATAAATGACTGCCTGTCATACTAACTAAGGACAGACGAGGACATTACTTTTTCTCGAAAAAGGACATTTCGCAAATCAACAATTACATTCATTTCTAAAGATACTGTTGCAATCCTGAGACTGTTCTTGTAACTGAGAACACCAAGGCAAGCATGTCCTTCAGGCAGACATTAGTTGTTTTGGGTTAAAACTTCTGGACAAGGATGTCCTTTAGATAGTTTTTAACTATTAGTTTTTAATTACATTAACTGGCATCAGGTGTGTAAAATGATTGGCTATAAAAGGGATGTCTTAGAGAGGCTGAGTCTCTCAGGAGTAAAGATGTCCAGAGGCTCTCCAAAACCGTGAAGGCTTTCAGCGTAAAAAATTGTGGAATACTTTAAAAACAATGTTCCTCAACGTCAAATTTTGCAAAAGGCTTTGAAGGTTTCATCATCGACAGTGCATAACATCATCAAAAGATTCAGAGAAACTGGAAAAATCTCTGTGCGTAAGGGACAAGGCCCCACAGAAGACCTTTACTAGATGCCTGTGATCTTCAGGCCCTCAGGATGCCACTGCATCACTCACCGGACATGATTCTGTCATTGACCATTAGTAAATGGACCCAGGAATACTTCAGGAGAAACCACTGTCTGTAAACACAGTCTGCCGTGCCATCCCAAAACTCTCCAGCAGCTGGAAGCCTGTATGATGAAACCTTCAAAGCAAGACGCTGGGATCAAATTTCCAATGGCTTTTAAACTCAAGAAACTTGTCTCCTCAATGCTCAGACATCCCTTTATAGCCAATCCTACACTCTGTGTTAAAACTGAATTAGGGGATGCCACTGATTCATGGTAATTGCTTTTTCAGGCCCCTGTCCCAACTTTTTTGAGACCTATAGCAGCCATCAAATTTGAGAAGAGCTCATTTTGTGGATAAATGGTAAAATTTTCTCAGTTTCAACATTTGCTATGTTAACTCTGTTCTATTGTGAATAAAATACTGGCTGGTGTGATTTGAAAGTCATTGCATTTTGATTTTATTCACAATTTACACTTTGTCCCAACTCTTTCGGAATTGGGGTTGTAATATATAATGTTTTTTGGACAGAGCAAATATTTACAGGATTCAATGAGGCTGTGGATGTAATTAATGTTATGATTATATAATATGAATTATTAAGGTAAGGAAGAAAAACAGCAGACACCTGTAAAATGAAGTTAGGTTTCAGCTTTATTGGGGTCACAGAGTAAAGCTTTCAAATGTGTGGAAACTCAAAATGGAGCCCAGGATTTCCCATGATCACTTGCTGCCTGTAAACCCCTCCCACCAGCATCCAGGCAGATAAAAGCAGTGGTCAACCAGTTCATCTCTCTCTTGGATCTTTGGACTCTTCTGGCGCTCTCTCTTGGCCCTGCTCTCCTCCCTCGGTGAGGCTCCTGGACCCCTGGGGACTGCTCAGTTTGGGGTACTCCCCCCCACCTCTGGGCCCCTCTCTCCCCCCTCAGTGAGGCTCCTGGACCCCTGGGGACTGCTCAGTTTGGGGTACTTCTCTCCCCACCTCTGTCCCCTGTAGCCCAGTACAGACGGGCCAGGCTGAAGCATCAGCCACTACCAGGAGTAGCACAAGCCTAGGTAGCAACAGCTTGCTTTTGAGGAGCGACCAGCCTCCCTCCTCTTCCTACAACAAAGACACGGACCTTTGCAGCACCAGAACCGCTCTTTCCAGCCGGATCAGCATCGTCCAGGATCGGATCCTCCACCGAGCAGCAACTACCAAACTTCCTTCCTCTACTAAGGACTGGTAACGACTGGGCATCCAAACCTTCTTTTATGACCAAGAGGAACTGTGTGTGTTTGTAAGATGGCAGTGGCTGTGAGTGTTTTTAGGATTGTGTTTTAGGAGGTCAGGATGGTATTCATGTGTAGCAGACAGGGTCTTGCATGCAAATAACCTCCTGTATACTAACGTGGCACCTTTCCTGTGCAAAACACACACACATCTCTTCATTTTAACTTAATACATACAGAAACACAACACTGAGCGTTTTAAGTCATTCAAACTGACTTTAAACACTCTTCCTTAAACACTCTTCCTTGGTGTTTGTTACAGTAGGGCAGCCTCCCCCACTTCCACATGGTCAGTAAGGCACCTCCGTTCACACCTCGGATCATCCTTTTGCTCCCTCTCTCTCACACACACACACACACACACACACACACACACCCTCCTTCATTGTGAACATAGTGTTACTGTAGTCTTGATCGTGTGTTTTATGTGTTTCATTTAAATAAATATTCTTTAAAGACATACGCTGTGGTTATTAATGTTGTACAAGAGTGAATAAAATTGCCAACCTCTCCTATGTAGAACTCCACATCCTTCAATCTAACTATTGATTGGGTAAGTTGGTTACAATTATTAATTTAATTATTAATCAATTTCCATAATAATAGCATAGTGGATATTGAGACTGAGGTTTTATTAATTGGCTACTGTTTTCCCTTCACTGAGGAAGGGTGGTGCCCCAAGGTATTAATATTTAATATTAATATTACAACATCAGATACTTTTTTGGTAGTCAAATTAATAATACGATTTGGCAAGTTGCCTCAACACATGGTGGACACTTGTGAGGTGTAACTCCAACAGTCGGGCGCCTTTGTGTGACGTGGTTATTGCTCACACAACAATGTCCACTGCTTGGGCATTATCACCAAAAAGGTGCCACCATCCGAGGCGCACTCCAACATTGGGCGTTACTCCCCAACATTAGTGCCCTGTGTGAGCATTACCCCAACATTGGTGCCCTAATCCCCAACATTGACCAACACTGGTGCCCTGTGCGAGGTGCCCCAAAGCAGGCGTACCCCAACATTGGTGTTCTGTGCGAGGCGTTACCCCAACAGCTTTATTTAGGTATTTTTCACAATACAACACAACTCAAAGTGCACACGCGAGGTGTGTCAGCGTCACCTTTGCAAGGCTGTACAACAGTCTCTGTGCCAGCAGATGTCACCCACGTGCCGAATGAATGAAGCTTCGAGTAGTGAACCACTTTTCAATACAATGGTCCAAGTAGAAAAAGGTTCCGCACATCTATAATATGGAACAGGTGCGTAAAAGAGGCATAAGCCAATCACAAAATACAAACTCCCGCACAACGTCCTACTTGCAAAAATATTTATTCTCAGAAAGCAACGTTTCGGTCAAAGACCTTCATCAGGCAAACAATTCACTCAACAGGGCAGGGCATTATAAAGGGTAGCAGCTGTA
Source organism: Gymnothorax javanicus (assembly GCA_029692085.1). Taxonomy (NCBI): domain Eukaryota; kingdom Metazoa; phylum Chordata; class Actinopteri; order Anguilliformes; family Muraenidae; genus Gymnothorax; species Gymnothorax javanicus. The sequence continues at coordinate 183 of JAFJMP010000448.1, read as the reverse complement.
AGCCTGCAACCAGTCAACATTCTAATTACCGATATGAATCAATAAACGAGTTTACGTAAAAAAAAGTAAGCTTCAATTACCTGACTCAGAATACAACATACACAGAAAATAGTCTATAACACGATACAAGTATAACAAATTACATTTCAAGAATTAGTTTAGAGATAAAATGTAGAATCGCAA
>JAFJMP010000447.1:0-13928 GCA_029692085.1 Gymnothorax javanicus | reverse complement strand
CAGCAATTCACACAACACACCAGCAATTCATCAAAACACAACAACAATTCAAATACAGCGCACCAGTACCATCACAATGCAACAGTGCAATTCATCCTGCACAACAAGCAATATCCAACATACAGCAATTCAAACATCACAATGCAACAATTCATCAGAACACAACAGCAATTCATCACAACACAACAGCAATTCATCCACAACACAACAGCAATTCATCACAACACACAAGAAATTCATCACAACACACCGGCTGTTCATCACAACACAACAGCAATTCACACAATACAACAGCAATTCATCACAACACAACAGCAATACAGCAATTCATCAAACCAACAGCACCATTACAACCCAACAGAAACACCAGCAATACATCACAACACAAAAAGAAATTCATCACAACACAACAGCAATTCTACAACAAAACCAGCACCATCACAACACACACCGGCTGTTCATCACAACACAACAGCAATTCACACAATACACCAGCAATTCATCACAACACACAAGAAATTCATCACAACACAACAGCAATTCATCACAACGCAACAGCAATTCTCACAACAAACCAGCAATTCATCACAACACACCGGCTGTTCATCACAACACAACAGCAATTCACACAATACAACAGCAATTCATCACAACACAACAGCAATTCATTACAACCCAACAGCAATTCATCACAACACACCAGCAATTTATCACAACACACCAGCAATTCATCACAACGCAACAGCAATTCATGATAACACAACAGCAATTCATCATATCACACCAGCAATTCATCAGAACACAAAGGCAATTCATCACAACGCAATAGCAATTCACACAAGACAACAGCAATTGATCACAACACAACAGCAATTCATCACAACATGCAAACAATTCATCACAACACAACAGCAAAAAATGACAACACACCAGCAATTCATCACAACTGAACAGTAATTCATCACAACACGAAAGCAATTCATCAGAACACACCAGCTATTCATCACAACACACCAGCACCATCACAACACAAAAGGCAATCCATCACAAATTTGATAGCACCATCACGACACACCAGCAATTCATCACAACATAACAGCAATTCAACACAGCACAGCACCAATTCATCACAACGCAACAGCAATTCATCACAACGCAACAGCATTTCATCACAACGCAACAGAAATTCACCACAGCGCAACAAAAATTCACCACAGCGCACTAGCAATTCAACACAACACAACAGCAATCCAACACAGCACCAGCACCAATATCACAACACAACGGCAATCTATCACAACGCAAAGCAATTCATTACAAAACACTAGCAATTCATCACAACACAACGGCAATATATCACAACGCAAAAGCAATTCATCACAAAACACCAGCAATTCATCACAGCTGAACAGCAATTCATCACTACGCAACAGAAATTCACACAACGCAACAGCAATTAATCACAACACAACAGCAATTCATCACAACACACCAGTAATTCATTACAACAGAACAGAATTTCATCACAACTTAATAGCAATTCACACAACACAACAGCAATTCATCACAACATACGAGCAATTCATCACAACACAACAGCAATACATGCCAACACAACAGAAATACATCACAACGCACCAGCAATTCATCACAACACAACGGAAATTCATCACAATTCAATAGCAATTCATCACAACACACCAGCAATTCATCACAACTGAATAGCAGTTCATCACAATGCAACAGCAATTCATCACAACGCAACAGCAATTCACCACAGCAACAGCAGAATCACAACACCCCAAAACAACAGAAATTCAACACAACACAATTCACCACAGGAACGCAATAGCAATTCATCATAACACAACAGCAATTCATCAGAACACCAGCAATTCATCAGAACTTTGGCGGTAATTCATCACAACAAAAACAGCAATTCATCACAACAAAACAGCAATTCATCACAACATACCAGCAATTCATCACAAGAACAGTAATTCATCAGAACACAACGGCAATTCATCACACCACAACAGCAATTCATCAGAACACACCAGCAACTCATCATAACACAACGGCAATCTATCACAAACGCAATAGCAATTCATCACAACACAACAGTAATTCAACACAACAGAACGAACATACCAGCAATTCATCACAACACAACACAACATGAATGCAACATCAGCAATCATCACAAACCCAAATGCAATTCATCACAATGCACAGCAATTCATCACAACACACCAGCACCATCACAACTGAACAGCAGTTCATCACAACGCAAAAGCAATTAACACAACCCAACAGCACAACAACACAACAGCAATTCATCACAACAAAAGCTATTCATCACAACATACAAGCAATTCATCACAACACAACAGCAATACGCTGAACATCAGCAACACATCAGCAATTCCTTATCAAACCCAACTGCAATTCATCCACAAAGCAATAGCAATTCATCAGAACACAACAGCAATTCATCACAGCGCACCAGCACCATCAAGCAACACACCAGCAATTTCATCACAACACAAGCAACAATTCATCACAACACAAGCTATTCATCACAGCACACCAGCAATTCATCACAATACAACAGCAATACATCACAACGAATCAGCAATTCATCACAACACACCAGCAATTCATCACAACTGAACAACTATTCAGAACACAACTCACCAGCAATTCATCACAACACACAGCAATTACAGTTCATCAGCAATTCATCGCAACACACCAGCAATTCATCAAACAGCAATTCATCAAGACACAACAGCAGTTCATCCTGAACACACCAAACATCACAAGCGCCGTCTGCACTGAAAAAGCAATTTCAACACATGCAACCAGCAATTCATCACAACGCAACAGCAGTTCATCGCAAAACAACCAGCACCATCACACCGCAACAGCACCACTCACAGCGCATCACAACCAACAGCAAATCACAACGCAGTTATTCATCAATTTACACAACAAAAATCCATCACAACACACACCAGCAATTCATCACTAACAACAGCAATTAGTAACACAACAATTTTATCACCACAATTCATCACAACAGTTATTCAATTCAACAAAACGCAATTTAATTCATCACACCAGTAATTCATCACAACACAACAGCAATTCAACACAGCGCACCAGCAATTCATCAAAATGCAACTGCAATTCATCACAACACAACAGTTATTCATCACAACGCAACAGCAATTCATCACCATGACAGCAATTCACCACAGCGCACCAGCAATTCAACCCATACAACAGCAATTCACCACAAATAAACAGGCATCCATCACAACACAAGTACCCACATCAACACACCAGCAATTCATCACAACACACCAGCAATTCAACATTCACCAGCAATTCATCACAATGCAACAGCAATTTATCAAAACACACCAACATTTCATCGCAACAACACACAGAAATACGCCACAGCACAATGCAACAATTCACCACAAAAACAACAGCAATTCATCCCAACACACCGGCAATTGATCACAACACAACAGTTATTCATCACAACATGACAGCAATTCATCATCACAAGCAACGCAATAGAAACGCGATTCACAACAAACCAGCACCATCACAACGCTTACAGCAATTCATCACAACACACAGCAATTTATCACAAAACACCAACAGCAATTCTGGCACAACCGCACCAGCAATTCATCACAATGCAACAGCAATTCATCAAATGCAACAGCGATTCATCAGAAAACCAGCAACAGCATTTCATCACAACGCAACAGCAATTCACCAACACAGCAGCAATTCATTACAAATACAACAACAATTATTCATCACCACACAGTGCACGCAAACAGCATCGCAACATTAATAGCAATTCATCACAACGCAAATGCAATTTATCACAAACACACCAGCAATTCATCACAACAACCAGCAATTCATAACAACTGAACAGCAATTCATCACAACACACCAGCAATTAAACAACCCAACAGCAATTCATCACACAACACAACAGCCAATTCATCAGAACACACCAGCAATTCATCAGAACAAAACAGCAATTCATCACAACACAATAGCAATTCATCACAACACAACAGCAATTCAAAAGGCAACACAAAGCAATTCATCACAACATACCAGCAATTGATCAAACAAAACAGCAATTCATCACAAACAGATCAGCAATTCATCTGTACAAAATGCAATTCATCACAACACACCAGCAATTCATCACAACACACCAGCAATTAATCACAACCACAACTACAATTCATCACAACGCAAGTAATTCATCACAACCCAACAGCAATTCATCACAACACAACAGCAATTCATCACAACACAAAAAGCTATTCATCACAACAACGCCAGCAATTCATCACAACACAACAGCACTTCATGACAACTCACCAGCAATTCATCAGAACCCAAATGCGAAGTTCAAATGCAGAACAGTGATTTACAGAACACAACAGCAATTCATCACAGCGCACCAGCAATTCATCACAAAAACAAGCAACAATTCATCTGTAACAGCAAACAATTCATCACAACACACCAACAATTCATCACAACTGAAAAGCAATTCATCACGAACACACTGCAATTCATCACAACACAAAAGGGTTCATCACAAAACAACAGCAATTCATCACAGCACAACAGCAATTCATCACCACTTACCAGCAATGCATCCCAACACAACAGCAATTCATCACAACGCAACAGCAATTCATCACAACTCAAATGCAATTCATCACAACACAACAGCAATTCACCACAGCGAACAGCACTTACACAACACAACAGTTATTCATTCAACACACCAGCAATTCATCACAACGAAAACAGCAATTCATCAAGACACAACAGCAATTCATCAAAAACCAACTGCAATTCATCACAACACAACAGCAATTCATCACAATGAAACAGCAATTCATCACAACACACCAGCGATTCATCACAAAACAACAGTAATTCATTACAACATGACAGCAATTCATCACCACCACAGCGCATGTTCATCCACAAATACAACAGTTAATTCATCACAACAAAATAGCAATTCATCAAAAGCAACAGCAATTCATCACAACACACCAGCAATTCACCACAACACAACAGTAATTCAACACAACACACCAGTTATTCATCAGAACAATGCAACAGCAATTCCTCCTTAACAAATAGCAATTCATCACAACACAACAGAAATTCATCAAACACACCACGCACCAGCAATTCATCAAAACACAATAGCAATTCAACACAACAGCACATAACAATGAAACAGCAATCCATCACAACACCAAAGCAATTTATCACAACACAACAGCAATTCATCATGACAGCAACATAACAACACACCCAGCAATTCATCACGACACAACAGCAATTCATCACAACACAACGGCAATTCATCACATTGCAACAGCAACTCATCACAACACACCAGCAATGCATCACAACGCAATAGCAATTCAACACAGCGCACCAGCAATTCATTTACAACACAACAGCAATTCAAAACAGCATTCCATCACATTCATCAGAACACAACGAAGAACAATTCATCACAACACAACAGCAATTCATCAAAACAAAATAGCAATTCAACACAGTGATCAGCAATTCATCACACACAACAGCAATTGACACAACCCAACAGCAATTCATCACAACACACCAGCAATTCATCACAACAGAACAGCAATTCATCACAACACAACAGCAATTCATCACAACACAACAGCAATACAAACAATACACCAGCACTTCATCACAACCCAACAGCAATTCATCCTGAACACAACAGCAACAATTCATCACAACGCAACAGCAATTCACCACAGCACTATCCAGCAATTCATCACAACGCAACAGTAATTCAAACAACATTCCAGTAATTCATCGCAGAACACAAACAGCAATTTATCACAACACAACAACAATTCATCACAACAAAACAGCAATTCATCACAACACAACAGCAATTCATGACAACCAACAGCAATTGAGCACAACACATTCATCACAACACACCAGCAATTCATCACAACACAACAGCAATTCATCACAACGGAACAGCAATTCATCACAACACACCAGCAATGCATCCACAACACAACAGCAATTGACCACAACACACCAGCAATTCATCACAACACAACAGAAATTCATCACAGCGCAACAACAACCACAGCGCACCAGGAATTCAACAACAAAACAATAGCTTCATCGCAACAGAGCCCATGCATCCATCACAACACAAGAGCAATTCATCACTACACAACAGCAATTCATCACAACACAACAACAATTCATCACAACTGAACAGCAATTCATTTACAACACAACAGAAATTCATCAACAACCGCAATTAATCACAGCAATTCATCACAACACACCAGCAATTCATCACAACATAACAGCAATTCATCAAAACGCAATAGCAATTCACACGACACAACAGCAATTCATTACAACACAACAGCAATTCATCACAACATACTAGCAGTTAATCACAACACAACAGCAATTCATCACAACACACCAGAACACGCTGACAACATAACAGCAATTCAAAAAAAACACAATAGCAATTCATCACAACACAACAGCAATTCATCACAACACAACGGCAATTCATCAAAATGAATAGCATTCATCACAACACACCAGCAATTCATCACAGCTGAACAGCAATTCATCACAATGCAACAGCAATTCACACAACACAACAGCAATTCATCACAACGCAACAGCAATTGACCACAGCGCACTCAGCTATTCATCACAACATAACAGCAATTCATCAAAACACGCATCACACCAGCAATTCACACAACACAACAGCAATTCATAACAACACAACAGCAATTAATCACAACACACCAGCAGTTCATCAGAACACAAGAGCAATTCATCACAACACAATAGCAATTCATCACAACACAACAGCAATTCATTACAACGCAACACAATTCATCACAACACACCAGCAATTCATCACAACACAACAGCAATTCATCACAACACATCAGCAATTATCACAACACAACAGCAATTCATGAAACACAACAGCAATTCATCACAACGAAACTGCAATTCATCACAACACACCAGCAATTCACCTGAACACAACAGCAATTCATACAGCGCACCAGCAATACATCACAACACAACAGCAATTCATCACAACTGAACAGCAATTCATCACAAATGCCAGCAATTCATCACAACATACCAGCAATTCATCACACCACAACAGCAATTCATCACAACACAGCAGCAATTCATAAGAACACAACGGCAATTCATAACAACCAGCAAATAGCACAACACAACGGCACAATGCAGCAATTCATCAACACAACTGCAATTCATCACAACATAACAGCAATTCATCACAACACAACAATAATACAACCCAAAACATCAGCAATTCATCACAACACAATAGCAATACATGAGCAACACATCAGCACCATCACAACGTAACCGTAATTCATCACAAAGCACCAGCAATTCATCACAACTCAATAGCAATTCATCACAGCACCAGCAATATCACAACACACCAAGCAATTCATCACCACTGAACAGCAATTCAAACAGCAAACACCAGCAATTCATCACAACATACCAAGATTTCATCACGACACAACAGCAATTCATCACAACACATCAGTAATTCATCACAACGCAAACTGCAATTAATCACAACACACCAGCAATGTTCATCACAACACAACAGCAATTCACACAACACACCAGCAATTCATCACAACACAACAACAAATTCAACACAGCGACAGCGAACACAACGCAATTCATCACAACGCAAAGCAATTCATCACAACGCAAAAGAAATTCATCACAACACAACAGCAATTCTCACAGCAATACCAGCAATTCATCAGAACACAACAGCAATTCATCATAACACAACAGCAATTCACAAAAACAAAAACAGCAATTCATCACAACACACCAGCAATTCATCACAACACAACAGCAATTCATCCCAACACACCAGCAATTCATCACAACACACCAGCAATTCATCACAACACACCGGCTGTTCATCACAACACAACAGCAATTCACACAATACACCAGCAATTCATCACAACACAAGAAATTCATCACAACACAACAGCAATTCACACAACACACCAGCAATTTCATCACAACACAACAGAAAGCAATTCACACAATAGAACAGCAATTCATCATGCACAACAACAATTCATCATATCACAACAGCAATTCATCACAACGCAAAAGCAATTCATCACAACAAAAATAGCAATTCACACAACACACCGGCAATTGATCACAACACAACAGCAATTCAAAACAACACAACAGCAATTCATCACAACACAACAGCAATTCATTACAACCCAGCAAGCAATTTCATCAAAACAAAACAGCAATTCATCCAAACACACCGCAATTCATCAAAACACAACAGCAATTCATCCCAACACGCAGCACCATCACAACACACAAAAATTCATTAAACACACCGGCAATTCATCACAAGACAAACAGCACTCATCACAACACGCAGCAATTCATCACAACATGCAAAGAATTCATCACAACACAACTGCAATTCATGACAAAACACCAGCAATTCATCAAATGAACAGCATTTCATCACAAACACAACAGCAATTCATCAGAACACACCAGCAATTCATCACAACACACAAGAAATTTAATCACAACACAACAGCAATTCATCACAACAGCAATTCATCACAACACAACCAGCAATTCATCATAACGCAACAAAATTCATTACAAAACGCACCAGTAATTCATCACAACACAACGGCAATTCATCACAACACAAAAGCAATTCATCACAAACACCAGCAATTCATCACAACAACAGCAGTTATCACTACGCAACAGAAATTCATCAACGCACAGCAATTAATCACAACACAACAGCCAATTCATCAGAACACAAAGGTAATTCATTACAACAGAACAATTTCATCACAACTTAATAGCAACACAACAACAACAGCAATTCATCACAACATAAGCAATTCATCACAACACAACATGCCAACAAAAATGACAACACATCACAACAGCGAAATTCATCACAACGCAACAGCAATTCATCACAACACACCAGCAATTCATCACAACTGAATAGCAGTTCATCACAATGCAACAGCAATTCATCAAGAACGCAACAGCAGTTCATCAATTCAACGCAACAGCATTTCATCACAACAGCGCACAATTCGTATTCACCACCAATTCGTACAACAAAAATTCACAACAGCACACAACAGCAATTCATCAGAGAACAACGCAATTCATCACAACGCAATAGCAATTCATCACAACACACCAGCAATTCATCAGAACACAACAGCAATTCATCACAACGCAATAGAAATTCATCAACAACTGACAGCAATTCATCACAACACAACAGCGATTCATTAGAACCACAACAGCAACTCATCATAACAATAGAACAGAATTTCACACAACTTAATAGCAATTCATTACAACACAACAGCAATTCATCAGAACACACCAGCAATTCATCACAACACAACAACAATACATGCCAACACAACAGCAATTCATCACACAACGCAACAGCAATTCATCACAACACACATCACAACTGAAATTCATCACAACAGTAACAGCAGTTCATCAATGCACAATGCAACAGCAATACATGACAATCACATCAGCAATTCATCACAACAACAGCACCATGAACAGCAGACCAGCAATGCAATTCACAAAACAATAGCAATTCATCACAACACACCAAAAGCAATTCATCACAACACAACAGCAATTCATCAGGTAACGCACAATTCATCACACAAATATCAACAGCAATTCATCAATTAACACAACGGCAATTCATCACAACGCACAGCAATTCATCACAACAAACATACCATCAATCGCAGCAATTCATCACAACACAACATCCTGCAATACATGACAACACAGCAGGAATCCATCAGAACAACAGCACTTTATCACAACACATCACACCATGCAACAGCAATTCATCACAACACACCAGCACTTCATCACAACACAACAGCAATTCATCACAACAATAGTAAATTCACACAACACGTCGCATCACAACGCAACAGTTATTCATCACAACATACCAGCAATTCATCACAAAACAACAGCACATGATCACAACACATCAGCAATTCATCACAAACCCAAATGCAAATCACCACAATGCAATAGCAATGTTTCTTCTGGCATAGCAGCAATTGCAACTGAACAGCAATTCATCACAACGCAAAAGCAATTAACACAAACCAACAGCAGCAATTCAACACAACACAACAGCAATTCATCACAACACAAAAGCTATTCATCACAACAACCAAGCATTATAACCAAAACAGAATTCAAAAACTCAGAAATTCATCAAAACAGCAATTATCACAAAAAACAGCAATACAACAAACGCAATTACACAGGCAGCCATCACAACAAAACAGTTTACACAACAAAACAGAATTCACAAACAAACCGAATTCATAAACGCAGAATTCATCAAGAAAAACATCAAAACCCAACAAAAACACACAAACACCAGAACCCATCACAAAACGAAAAAATAAACACAACCCCCGGGAATTCATCACAAGAAAGCAAATCAAACACACCAGAAACATCAACAACGAAATTTCATAAAACAAAGAATTCATCACAAACCAAAAAAAACAAACCAACAACAACCAACAAAAACCATACAACCACCGCAATTCATCACAACGAAGAAAACACCACACCACCAGCAATTCATCACAACGCAACAGCAATTTTTAAAAACCCGTCATCCCAAAATCAGGCAATTCACAAACAAACAGAATTAAAAAACCACAATTCACCCAAAAAAAAAAAAAAAAAAAAAAAAAAAAAAAAACCCAAGAAACCAACCACACCAAAAATATCACAACACAAAGAATTCACACACACCAAGACAAAAGCAATTCATCAACGCAACAGAAATTCATAAAACCCCACCGCAATTATCAAACACACCAGCAATTCATCAGAACAAACGCAATTCATCAAAAAGCAAAGCAATTCACACAACCCAACAGCAATTCATCACAACACAAGCAATTCATCACAACAAAGCAATTCATCACAACACACCAGCAATTCATCACAACACACGCAATTCATCAAAAAGCAACAGCAATTCACACAACAGCAACGCAATTCATCACAACGAAACAGAAACCATCAAAACACAAGGCAATTCATCACAAAAAGCAATTCATCAAACAAAGCAATTCATCACACACAACAGCAATTCATCACAACACAACAGCAATTCATCACAAAAACCCAACCAATTCATAAAACAACACAACAGAAATTTCATACAACAACAGAATTCATACAACGCAACAATTCATCACAACACACCAGCAATTCATCACAACAACATCACAAATCACAGAAATTCATCACAACACCCCAAACCATTCACAACAACGCAATTCATCACAACGCAAGCAATTCATCACAACACACAGAATTCATCACAACCAACAGCAATTACACACGCACAACAGCAATCATCACAACACAACACAATTCATCACAAGAAAGCAATTAAACCACACACCAGCAATTCATCACAAGAAACCAGCAATCCTCACAAAGAAACCCAATTTCATCACAACGCAACAGCAATTCATCAAACAAAACGCAATTCATCAAACGCAAAGCAAAATTCACACAAACACAACAGTAATTCATCAAACGCAATAGCTTTAAACACATCACACCAGAAACCAACAACAGAAATTTCACAAAACCCCCAGAATTCATCAAACCAACCAATTAAACACACGACCAGAAATTCATCAAAACCAAAGAAAAAACCCCGAAATCCCCACAGCGCACCAGCAATTCATCACAACACAACAGCAATTCAAACAGCACTCCAGAAATTCATCAGAACAAACAGAAATCATCAACCACCAGCAATTCACAAAAAAAAAGCAATTCATCCAGCGACCAGCAATTCACACAACACAACAGAAATTACCCAACACACCAGAAATTTCATCAAACACACAAGAATTCATCAAAAAACCCCGCCACCCCCGAACACAACAAAGAAACACAAATACCCAGAAACATCACAACACAAAAAAATTCATACAACAAAACACAACAAAAAAACCAAATTCAAAACCCCCAAAACCTTTCATACAACACAACAGAAACCACAATACACCAGCAATTCATCACAACACAACAGAATTCATCACAACCAACAGCAATTCACACAAGCAACACAATTTCTCACAACAAACCAGCAATCATACAACACCCGCGTTCATAAACAACACAACAGCAATCACACAAACAACAGCAATTCATCACAACACAACAGCAATCATACAACCAACAGCACATCACAATCAACGAATTCATCACAACACACCAGCAATTCAACACATAGATCACAATGAAAGCAATTCATCATAACACACCAGCAATCATCAAACCAAGGCAATTCATCACAACCAAAGCAATTCACAAAGACAACAGCAATTGCATCACAACACACAGCAATTCATCACAACAGCAAACAATTCATCACAACACAACGCAATTCATCACAACACACAGCAATTCATCAAATCAACAGAATTCATCACAACACAAAGCAATTCATCAGAACACACCAGCAATTCATCACAACACAAAGGCAATTCATCACAACGCAACAGCAATTCTTTACAACCAACAGAAATTTCATCACAACGAACAGAAATTCACCACAACGCAACAATTCACCACAACACCCAAACAGCAATTCATCACAAAACACAACAGCAATTCATCACAACCAAAAGCACTATCATCACAAAACACCAGCAATTCATCACAGCAACAGCAATTCATCACACGCAAAAAAAAATTACACAACGCAACAGCAATTAATCACAACACAACAGCAATTCATACAACACACAGCAATTCTTTACAACAGAACAATTTCATCACAACAAAGCAATTCAAAACAACAAACAGCAAATAAAATCACAACAACCAGCAATTCATCACAACCAACAGCAATACACCAACACAACAGAAATTCATCACAACGAACAGCAATTCATCACAACACACAGCAATTCATCACAACGAACAGAAATTCACACAAGCAACAGCAATTCATCACAACGCAACAGCAATTCATCACAACGAACAGCAATTCACCACAGCGCACAGAAACCACCACCAAAACACAGTAATTCATCACAACACAAAGCAATTCATCAGAACAAGGCAATTCATCATAACCAATAGCAATTCACACAACACAACAGAAATTCATCAAAACAACGGCAATTCATCAAAGCAATAGCAATTCATCACACAAACAGCAATTCATCAAAACCCAGCAACATACAACCAACAGTAATTCATCAAAAGAACAGAATCAAACACACCAGAATTCATCACGAACAGCACCATTCACACCACAACAGCAATTAAACAGACCACCAGCAATTCATCAAACCAACGCAATTCATCACAACGAACAGCACACACAACACAACAGCAATTCAAAAACCCCCAGAAATTCATCAAAACACAAAAAGCACTCATACAAAAAACAACAGCAATCATGACAACACACAGCAATTCATCACAACCCAAATGCAATCATCACATGCAATGCAATTCACACAACACACAAGCAATTCATCACAACGAACAGCAATCATCACAACGCAAAAGAAATTTCACAACCAACAGCAATTCATCACAACACAACAGCAATTCATCACAACCCAAAATTCATCACAACAACCAGCTTCATCACAACAAACAGAATCATACAA
>JAFJMP010000446.1:0-14059 GCA_029692085.1 Gymnothorax javanicus | reverse complement strand
GTTATATCACTAACCCTAATAGAGACAGGTGACTGTACGCATCACACCTGTACACTCCCCTGCAGTCATATCACTAACCCTAATAGAGACAGGTGACTGCATTCAGCACCCCTGTACACTCCCCTGCAGTTATATCATTAACCCTAATAGAGACAGGTGACTGTATGCATCACACCTGTACACTCCCCCTGCAGTCATATCACTAACCCTAATAGAGACAGGTGACTGTACGCATCACACCTGTACACTCCCCTGCAGGCATATCATTAACCCTAATAGAGACAGGTGACTGCATTCAGCACGCCTGTACACTCCCCCTGCAGCCATATCATTAACCCTAATAGAGACAGGTGACTGTACGCATCACACCTGTACACTCCCCCCTGCAGTCATATCACTAACCCTAATAGAGACAGGTGACTGCATTCAGCACCCCTGTACACTCCCCTTGCAGTTATATCATTAACCCTAATAGAGACAGGTGACTGTACGCATCACACCTGTACACTCCCCTGCAGTCATATCACTAACCCTAATAGAGACAGGTGACTGCATTCAGCACCCCTGTACACTCCCCTGCAGGCATATCATTAACCCTAATAGAGACAGGTGACTGCATTCATCACACCTGTACACTCCCCCCTGCAGTCATATCACTAACCCTAATAGAGACAGGTGACTGTACGAATCACACCTGTACACTCCCCCTGCAGGCATATCATTAACCCTAATAGAGACAGGTGACTGCATTCAGCACCCCTGTACACTCCCCCTGCAGGCATATCATTAACCCTAATAGAGACAGGTGACTGCATTCAGCACCCCTGTACACTCCCCTGCAGGCATATCATTAACCCTAATAGAGACAGGTGACTGCATTCAGCACCCCTGTACACTCCCCCCTGCAGTTATATCATTAACCCTAATAGAGACAGGTGACTGTACGCATCACACCTGTACACTCCCCCTGCAGTCATATCACTAACCCTAATAGAGACAGGTGACTGCATTCAGCACCCCTGTACAATCCCCTTGCAGTTATATCATTAACCCTAATAGAGACAGGTGACTGCATTCAGCACCCCTGTACACTCCCCTTGCAGTTATATCACTAACCCTAATAGAGACAGGTGACTGTACGCATCACACCTGTACACTCCCCTGCAGTCATATCATTAACCCTAATAGAGACAGGTGACTGCATTCAGCACCCCTGTACACTCCCTTGCAGTTATATCACTAACCCTAAAAGAGACAGGTGACTGTACGCATCACACCTGTACACTCCCCCTGCAGTCATATCAATAACCCTAATAGAGACAGGTGACTGCATTCAGCACCCCTGTTCACTCGCCTTGCAGTTATATCATTAACCCTAATAGAGACAGGTGACTGTACGCATCACACCTGTACACTCCCCCTGCAGTCATATCACTAACCCTAATAGAGACAGGTGACTGTACGCATCACACCTGTACACTCCCCCTGCAGGAATATCATTAACCCTAATAGAGACAGGTGACTGCATTAAGCACCCCTGTACACTCCCCTGCAGGCATATCATTAACCCTAATAGAGACACGTGACTGCATTCAGCACCCCTGAACACTCCCCCTGCAGGCATATCATTAACCCTAATAGAGACAGGTGACTGCATTCAGCACCCCTGTACACTCCCCTTGCAGTTATATCATTAACCCTAATAGAGACAGGTGACTGTACGCATCACACCTGTACACTCCCCCTGCAGTCATATCAATAACCCTAATAGAGACAGGTGACTGCATTCAGCACCCCTGTTCACTCGCCTTGCAGTTATATCATTAACCCTAATAGAGACAGGTGGCTGTATGCATCACACCTGTACACTCCCCCTGCAGTTATATCACTAACCCTAATAGAGACAGGTGACTGTACGCATCACACCTGTACACTCCCCCTGCAGGCATATCATTAACCCTAATAGAGACAGGTGACTGCATTCAGCACCCCTGTACACTCCCCTTGCAGTTATATCATTAACCCTTATAGAGACAGGTGACTGTACGCATCACACCTGTACACTCCCCCTGCAGTCATATCACTAACCCTAATAGAGACAGGTGACTGCATTCAACACCCCTGTACACTCCCCTGCAGGCATATCATTAACCCTAATAGAGGCAGGGGAGTGTACACATCACACCTGTACACTCCCCCTGCAGTCATATGACTAACCCTAATAGAGACAGGTGACTGCATTCAGCAGCCCTGTAAACTCCCCTTGCAGTTATATCATTAACCCTAATAGAGACAGGTGACTGCATTCAGCACCCCTGTACACTCCCCTTGCAGTTATATCACTAACCCTAATAGAGACAGGTGACTGTACGCATCACACCTGTACACTACCCCTGCAGGCATATCATTAACCCTAATAGAAACAGGTGACTGCATTCAGCACACCTGTACACTCCCCTTGCAGTTATATCATTAACCCTAATAGAGACAGGTGACTGTGCATTCATCACACCTGTACACTCCCCTGCAGTCATATCATTAACCCTAATAGAGACAGGTGACTGCATTCAGCACCCCTGTACACTCCCCTTGCAGTTATATCACTAACCCTAATAGAGACAGGTGACTGTACGCATCACACCTGTACACTCCCCCTGCAGTCATATCACTAACCCTAATAGAGACAGGTGACTGCATTCAGCACCCCTGTACACTCCCCTGCAGTTATATCATTAACCCTAATAGAGACAGGTGACTGTATGCATCACACCTGTACACTCCCCCTGCAGTCATATCACTAACCCTAATAGAGACAGGTGACTGTACGCATCACACCTGTACACTCCCCCTGCAGGCATATCATTAACCCTAATAGAGACAGGTGACTGCATTCAGCACCCTGTACACTCCACTGCAGTTATATCATTAACCCTAATAGAGACAGGTGACTGTATTCATCACAGCTGTACACTCCCCTGCAGTCATATCACTAACCCTAATAGAGACAGGTGACTGCATTCAGCACCCTGTACACCCCCCTGCACCCTGCAGGTTATATCATTAACCCTAATAGAGACAGGTGACTGCATTCATCACACCTGTACACTCCCCCCCTGCAGTCATATCATTAACCCTAATAGAGACAGGTGACTGCATTCAGCACCCCTGTACACTCCCCCTGCAGTTATATCATTAACCCTAATAGAGACAGGTGACTGCACAGCATCACACCTGTACACTCCCCCTGCAGTCATATCACTAACCCTAATAGAGACAGGTGACTGCATTCAGCACACCTGTACACTGTACACTCCCCCTGCAGGCATATCATTAACCCTAATAGAGACAGGTGACTGCATTCAGCACCCCTGTACACTCCCCTGCAGGCATATCATTAACCCTAATAGAGACAGGTGACTGCATTCAGCACCCCTGTACACTCCCCCTGCAGGCATATCATTAACCCTAATAGAGACAGGTGACTGCATTCAGCACCCCTGTACACTCCCCCTGCAGTTATATCATTAACCCTAATAGAGACAGGTGACTGTACGCATCACACCTGTACACTCCCCCCTGCAGTCATATCACTAACCCCTAATAGAGACAGGTGACTGCATTCAGCACCCCTGTACACTCCCCTGCAGTTATATCATTAACCCTAATAGAGACAGGTGACTGCATTCAGCACCCTGTACACTCCCCTGCAGTTATATCACTAACCCTAAGAGACAGGTGACTGTACGCATCACACCTGTACACTCCCCCTGCAGTCATATCATTAACCCTAATAGAGACAGGTGACTGCATTCAGCACCCTGTACACTCCCCTTGCAGTTATATCATTAACCCTAAAAGAGACAGGTGACTGTGCACGCATCACACCTGTACACTCCCCCCTGCAGTCATATCATTAACCCTAATAGAGACAGGTGACTGCATTCAGCACCCCTGTACACTCCCCTGCAGTTATATCATTAACCCTAATAGAGACAGGTGACTGCATTCAGCACACCTGTACACTCCCCTGCAGTCATATCACTAACCCTAATAGAGACAGGTGACTGCATTCATCACACCTGTACACTCCCCTGCAGGCATATCATTAACCCTAATAGAGACAGGTGACTGCATTCAGCACCCCTGTACACTCCCCCTGCAGTTATATCATTAACCCTAATAGAGACAGGTGACTGCATTCAGACTGTACATTCAGTCATATCATTAACCAGTACTGCATTCAGCACACCTGTACACTCCCCCTGCAGTCATATCATTAACCCTAATAGAGACAGGTGACTGCATTCAGCACCCCTGTACACTCCCCCCTGCAGTTATATCATTAACCCTAATAGAGACAGGTGACTGCATTCACACCCCTGTACACTGCAGTCATATCATTAACCCTAATAGAGACAGGTGACTGCATTCATCACACCTGTACACTCCCCCTGCAGTTATATCATTAACCCTAATAGAGACAGACTGACTGCATAGTTATATCACCCCTGAGACACCCCACCCCTGTACACTCCCCCTGCAGTTATATCATTAACCCTAATAGAGACAGGTGACTGCATTCATCACCCCTGTACACTCCCTTGCAGTTATATCACTTAACCCTAATAGAGACAGGTGACTGCATTCAGCACCCTGTACACTCCCCCTGCAGTTATCATTAACCCCTAATAGAGACAGGTGACTGCATTCATCACCCCTGTACACTCCCCCTGCAGTCATATCATTAACCCTAATAGAGACAGGTGACTGCATTCAGCACCCCTGTACACTCCCCTGCAGTCATATCATTAACCCTAATAGAGACAGGTGACTGCATTCACACCCCTGTACACTCCCCCAGCAGTTATATCATTAACCCTAATAGAGACAGGTGACTGCATTCAGCACCCCCTGTACACTCCCCTGCAGTTATATCACACCTAACCCTAATAGAGACAGAGACAGGACTGCATTCAGCACACCTGTACACTCCCCTGCAGTTATATCATTAACCCTAATAGAGACAGGTGACTGCATTCAGCACCCCTGTACACTCCCCCTGCAGTTATATCATTAACCCTAATAGAGACAGGTGACTGCATTCAGCACACCTGTACACTCCCCCTGCAGTTATATCATTAACCCCTAATAGAGACAGGTGACTGCATTCAGCACCCCCCTGTACACTCCCCTGTACACTCCCCCTGCAGTCATATCATTAACCCTAATAGAGACAGGTGACTGCATTCAGCACCCCTGTACACTCCCCTGCAGTTATATCATTAACCCCTAATAGAGACAGGTGACTGCATTCATCACACCTGTACACTCCCCCTGCAGTCATATCATTAACCCTAATAGAGACAGGTGACTGCATTCAGCACACCTGTACACTCCCCCCTGCAGTCATATCATTAACCCTAATAGAGACAGGTGACTGCATTCATCACACCTGTACACTCCCCCTGCAGTTATATCATTAACCCTAATAGAGACAGGTGACTGCATTCAGCACCCCTGTACACTCCCCCCCTGCAGTCATATCATTAACCCTAATAGAGACAGGTGACTGCATTCAGCACCCCTGTACACTCCCCTTGCAGTTATATCATTAACCCTAATAGAGACAGGTGACTGCATTCATCACACCTGTACACTCCCCCTGCAGTCATATCATTAACCCTAATAGAGACAGGTGACTGCATTCAGCACCCCTGTACACTCCCTTGCAGTTATATCATTAACCCTAATAGAGACAGGTGACTGTACGCATCACACCCTGTACACCCCCTGCAGTCATATCATTAACCCTAATAGAGACAGGTGACTGCATTCAGCACACCTGTACACTCCCCCTGCAGTTATATCATTAACCCTAATAGAGACAGGTGACTGCATCACACCTGTACACTCCCCTGCAGTTATATCATTAACCCTAATAGAGACAGGTGACTGCATTCAGCACCCCTGTACACTCCCCTTGCAGTTATATCATTAACCCTAATAGAGACAGGTGACTGCATTCAGCACACCTGTACACCCCCCTGCAGTCATATCATTAACCCTAATAGAGACAGGTGACTGCATTCAGCACCCCTGTACACTCCCCTGCAGTTATATCATTAACCCTAATAGAGACAGGTGACTGCATTCAGCACCCCTGTACACTCCCCTGCAGTTATATCATTAACCCTAATAGAGACAGGTGACTGCACGCATCACACCTGTACACTCCCCCCCGCAGTCATATCACTAACCCTAATAGAGACAGGTGACTGCATTCAGCACCCCTGTACACTCCCCTGCAGTTATATCATTAACCCTAATAGAGACAGGTGACTGCATTCAGCACACCCTGTACACTCCCCCTGCAGTTATATCACTAACCCTAATAGAGACAGGTGACTGCATTCATCACACCTGTACACTCCCCCTGCAGGCATATCATTAACCCTAATAGAGACAGGTGACTGCATTCAGCACACCTGTACACCTGTACACTACCCCCCCAGTTATATCATTAACCCTAATAGAGACAGGTGACTGCATTCAGCACACCTGTACACTCCCCCTGCAGTCATATCATTAACCCTAATAGAGACAGGTGACTGCATTCAGCACCCCTGTACACTCCCCCTGCAGTTATATCATTAACCCTAATAGAGACAGGTGACTGTACGCATCACACCTGTACACTCCCCCTGCAGTCATATCATTAACCCTAATAGAGACAGGTGACTGCATTCAGCACCCCTGTACACTCCCTTGCAGTTATATCATTAACCCTAATAGAGACAGGTGACTGCATTCAGCACACCTGTACACTCCCCCTGCAGTCATATCACTAACCCTAATAGAGACAGGTGACTGCATTCAGCACACCTGTACACTCCCCTGCAGGCATATCATTAACCCTAATAGAGACAGGTGACTGCATTCAGCACCCCTGTACACTCCCCCTGCAGCAGTCATATCATTAACCCTAATAGAGACAGGTGACTGTATTCAGCATCACACCTGTACACCCCCTGCAGGCATATCATTAACCCTAATAGAGACAGGTGACTGCATTCAGCACCCTGTACACTCCCCTTGCAGTTATATCATTAACCCTAATAGAGACAGGTGACTGCATTCATCACACCTGTACACTCCCCCTGCAGTCATATCATTAACCCTAATAGAGACAGGTGACTGCATTCAGCACCCCTGTACACTCCCCTGCAGTTATATCATTAACCCTAATAGAGACAGGTGACTGTATTCATCACACCTGTACACTCCCCTGCAGTCATATCACTAACCCTAATAGAGACAGGTGACTGCATTCAGCACCCCCTGTACACTCCCTTGCAGTTATATCATTAACCCTAATAGAGACAGGTGACTGCATTCAGCACCCCTGTACACTCCCCCTGCAGTTATATCACTAACCCTAATAGAGACAGGTGACTGTACGCATCACACCTGTACACTCCCCTGCAGTCATATCATTAACCCTAATAGAGACAGGTGACTGCATTCAGCACCCCTGTACACTCCCCCCTTGCAGTTATATCATCACTAACCCTAATAGAGACAGGTGACTGTACGCATCACACCTGTACACTCCCCCTGCAGTCATATCAATAACCCTAATAGAGACAGGTGACTGCATTCAGCACCCCTGTTCACTCGCCTTGCAGTTATATCATTAACCCTAATAGAGACAGGTGACTGTATGCATCACACCTGTACACTCCCCCTGCAGTCATATCACTAACCCTAATAGAGACAGGTGACTGCATTCATCACACCTGTACACTCCCCTGCAGGAATATCATTAACCCTAATAGAGACAGGTGACTGCATTCAGCACCCCTGTACACTCCCCTGCAGGCATATCATTAACCCTAATAGAGACAGGTGACTGCATTCAGCATCACACCTGTACACTCCCCTGCAGGCATATCATTAACCCTAATAGAGACAGGTGACTGCATTCAGCACCCCTGTACACTCCCCCTGCAGTTATATCATTAACCCTAATAGAGACAGGTGACTGTACGCATCACACCTGTACACTCCCCCTGCAGTCATATCACTAACCCTAATAGAGACAGGTGACTGCATTCAGCACCCCTGTACACTCCCCTTGCAGTTATATCATTAACCCTAATAGAGACAGGTGACTGTATTCATCACACCCTGTACACTCCCCTGCAGTCATATCATTAACCCCTAATAGAGACAGGTGACTGCATTCGAATCACACCTGTACACTCCCCTGCAGTCATATCATTAACCCTAATAGAGACAGGTGACTGCATTCAGCACCCCTGTACACTCCCCTTGCAGTTATATCATTAACCCCTAATAGAGACAGGTGACTGCATTCATCACACCCTGTACACTCCCCTGCAGTTATATCATTAACCCTAATAGAGACACAGGTGACTGCATTCATCACACCTGTACACCCCCTTGCAGTTATATCATTAACCCTAATAGAGACAGGTGACTGCATTCACACCTGTACACTCCCCTGCAGTCATATCATTAACCCTAATAGAGACAGGTGACTGCATTCAGCACACCTGTACACTCCCCCTGCAGTTATATCATTAACCCTAATAGAGACAGGTGACTGCATTCAGCACCCTGTACACTCCCCTGCAGTTATATCATTAACCCTAATAGAGACAGGTGACTGTATTCATCACACCTGTACACTGTTCATCCCTGCAGTTATATCATTAACCCTAATAGAGACAGGTGACTGCATTCATTCACACCTGTACACTCCCCCTGCAGTTATATCATTAACCCTAATAGAGACAGGTGACTGTACGCATCAGCACCCCTGTACACTCCCCCCTGCAGTCATATCATTAACCCTAATAGAGACAGGTGACTGCATTCAGCACACCTGTACACCCCCCCCCTGCAGTTATATCATTAACCCTAATAGAGACAGGTGACTGCATTCATCACACCTGTACACTCCCCTGCAGTCATATCATTAACCCTAATAGAGAGGGACTGCATTCAGCACCCTGTACACCCCCCTGCAGTTATATCATTAACCCTAATAGAGACAGGTGACTGTATTCATCACACCTGTACACCCCCCTGCAGTTATATCACTAACCCCTAAGAGACAGGTGACTGTATTCAGCACACCTGTACACTCCCCTGCAGGCATATCATTAACCCTAATAGAGACAGGTGACTGCATTCAGCACCCCTGTACACTCCCCTTGCAGTTATATCATTAACCCTAATAGAGACAGGTGACTGTATTCATCACACCTGTACACTCCCCCTGCAGTCATATCATTAACCCTAATAGAGACAGGTGACTGCATTCAGCACCCTGTGTACACTCCCCTGCAGTTATATCATTAACCCTAATAGAGACAGGTGACTGCATTCAGTACACCCCTGTACACCCCCAGGTGACTGCAGTCATATCACTATATCCCCCTAATAGAGACAGGTGACTGCATTCAGCACACCTGTACACTCCCCCTGCAGTTATATCATTAACCCTAATAGAGACAGGTGACTGCATTCAGCACACCTGTACACTCCCCTGCAGTCTATCATTAACCCCTAGAGACCCCCTGCAGTCAGTCATATCATTAACCCTAATAGAGACAGGTGACTGCATTCAGCACCCCTGTACACTCCCCTGCAGTTATATCATTAACCCTAATAGAGACAGGTGACTGCATTCAGCACATGTACACCCTGCCCACACCTGTCATATCAGTTATATCATTAACCCTAATAGAGACAGGTGACTGCATTCAGCACACCTGTACACTCCCCTGCAGTTATATCATTAACCCTAATAGAGACAGAGACAACTGTATTGTACACCCCTGTACACTCCCCTGCAGTTACACAGGTGACTGTACCACCCTGTACACTCCCCTGCAGTTATATCATTACCCCTAATAGAGACAGGTGACTGCATTCAGCACACCTGTACACTCCCCCTGCAGGCATATCATTAACCCTAATAGAGACAGGTGACTGCATTCAGCACCCCTGTACACTCCCCTGCAGTTATATCATTAACCCTATAGAGACAGGTGACTGCATTCAGCACACCTGTACACTCCCCCTGCAGTCATATCATTAACCCTAATAGAGACAGGTGACTGCATTCACACCCCTGTACACTCCCCCCTGCAGTTATATCATTAACCCTAATAGAGACAGGTGACTGCATTCAGCACACCTGTACACTCCCCCTGCAGTTATATATCATTAACCCTAATAGAGACAGGTGACTGCATTCAGCACCCCTGTACACTCCCCTGCAGTTATATCATTAACCCTAATAATAGAGACAGGTGACTGCATTCATCACACCTGTACACTCCCCCTGCAGTCATATCATTAACCCTATAGAGACAGGTGACTGCATTCAGCACCCCTGTACACCCCCTGCAGTTATATCATTAACCCTAATAGAGACACAGTGACTGCATTCAGCACACCTGTACACACCCCCCTGCAGTTATATCATTAACCCTAATAGAGACAGGTGACTGCATTCATCACACCTGTACACTCCCCTGCAGTTATATCATTAACCCTAATAGAGACAGGTGACTGTGTACACGCATCACACCTGTACACTCCCCTGCAGTCATATCATTAACCCTAATAGAGACAGGTGACTGCATTCAGCACCCCTGTACACTCCCCCTGCAGTTATATCATTAACCCTAATAGAGACAGGTGACTGCATTCATCACACCTGTACACTCCCCAGCAGTCATATCACTAACCCTAATAGAGACAGGTGACTGCATTCAGCACCCTGTACACTCCCCTGCAGTTATATCATTAACCCTAATAGAGACAGGTGACTGCATTCATCACACCTGTACACTCCCCCCCTGCAGTCATATCACTAACCCTAATAGAGACAGGTGAGGTGACTGTACATTCAGCACCTGTACACACCCCCTGCAGTGCATATCATTAACCCTAATAGAGACAGGTGACTGCATTCAGCACACCTGTACACCCCCTGCAGTTATATCATTAACCCTAATAGAGACAGGTGACTGTATTCAGCACATGTACACCTGTACACCCCCCTGCAGTCATATCACTAACCCTAATAGAGACAGGTGACTGCATTCAGCACCCCTGTACACTCCCCTTGCAGTTATATCATTAACCCTAATAGAGACAGGTGACTGCATTCATCACACCTGTACACTGCATTCCCCCTGCAGTCATATCATTAACCCTAATAGAGACAGGTGACTGCATTCAGCACCCTGTACACTCCCCCTGCAGTCATATCATTAACCCTAATAGAGACAGGTGACTGCATTCAGCACACCTGTACACTCCCCCTGCAGTTATATCATTAACCCTAATAGAGACAGGTGACTGCATTCAGCACAGGTGACTGCATTCACCCCTGTACACCCCCCTGCAGGCATATCATTAACCCTAATAGAGACAGGTGACTGCATTCAGCACCCCTGTACACTCCCCTGCAGTTATATCATTAACCCTAATAGAGACAGGTGACTGCATTCATCACACCTGTACACTCCCCTGCAGGCATATCATTAACCCCCTAATAGAGACAGGTGACTGCATTCAGCACCCCTGTACACTCCCCCTGCAGTTATATCATTAACCCTAATAGAGACAGGTGACTGCATTCATCACACCTGTACACTCCCCTGCAGTCATATCACTAACCCTAATAGAGACAGGTGACTGCATTCAGCACCCCTGTACAATCCCCTGCAGTTATATCATTAACCCTAATAGAGACAGGTGACTGCATTCAGCACCCCCTGTACACTCCCCTGCAGTTATATCACTAACCCTAATAGAGACAGGTGACTGTACGCATCACACCTGTACACTCCCCCTGCAGTCATATCATTAACCCTAATAGAGACAGGTGACTGCATTCAGCACCCCTGTACACTCCCCCCTGCAGTTATATCATTAACCCTAAAAGAGACAGGTGACTGTATTCAGCACACCTGTACACTCCCCCTGCAGTCATATCAATAACCCTAATAGAGACAGGTGACTGCATTCAGCACCCCTGTTCACTCCCCTTGCAGTTATATCATTAACCCTAATAGAGACAGGTGACTGTACGCATCACACCTGTACACTCCCCCTGCAGTCATATCACTAACCCTAATAGAGACAGGTGACTGTATTCACAATCACACCTGTACACTCCCCTGCAGTCATATCATTAACCCTAATAGAGACAGGTGACTGCATTCAGCACCCCTGTACACTCCTTGCAGTTATATCATTAACCCTAATAGAGACAGGTGACTGCATTCAGCACCCCTGTACACTCCCCTGCAGTCATATCATTAACCCTAATAGAGACAGGTGACTGCATTCAGCACCCCTGTACACTCCCCTTGCAGTTATATCATTAACCCTAATAGAGACAGGTGACTGCATTCGCATCACACCTGTACACTCCCCTGCAGTCATATCATTAACCCTAATAGAGACAGGTGACTGCATTCAGCACCCCTGTTCACTCGCCTTGCAGTTATATCATTAACCCTAATAGAGACAGGTGACTGTATGCATCACACCCCTGTACACTCCCCTGCAGTTATATCACTAACCCTAATAGAGACAGGTGACTGCATTCACACCTGTACACTCCCCCTGCAGGCATATCATTAACCCTAATAGAGACAGGTGACTGCATTCAGCACCCCTGTACACTCCCCTTGCAGTTATATCATTAACCCTAATAGAGACAGGTGACTGCATTCATCACACCTGTACACTCCCCCAGTCATATCATTAACCCTAATAGAGACAGGTGACTGCATTCAACACCCCTGTACACTCCCCTTGCAGGCATATCATTAACCCTAATAGAGGCAGGGGAGTGTACACATCACACCTGTACACTCCCCCTGCAGTCATATGACTAACCCTAATAGAGACAGGTGACTGCATTCAGCAGCCCTGTAAACTCCCCTTGCAGTTATATCATTAACCTAAATAGAGACAGGTGACTGCATTCAGCACCCTGTACACTCCCCTTGCAGTTATATGACTAACCCTAATAGAGACAGGTGACTGTACGCATAACACCTGTACACTACCCCTGCAGGCATATCATTAACCCTAATAGAAACAGGTGACTGCATTCAGCACACCTGTACACTCCCCTTGCCATTATATCATTAATCCTAATAGAGACAGGTGACTGTACGCATCACACCTGTACACTCCCCCTGCAGTCATATCATTAACCCTAATAGAGACATGTGACTGCATTCAGCACCCCTGTACACTCCCCTTGCAGTTATATCACTAACCCTAATAGAGACAGGTGACTGTACGCATCACACCTGTACACTCCCCCTGCAGTCATATCACTAACCCTAATAGAGACAGGTGTCTGCATTCAGCACCCCTGTACACTCCCCTTGCAGTTATATCATTAACCCTATTAGAGACAGGAGACTGTATGCATCACACCTGTACACTCCCCCTGCAGTCATATCACTAACCCTAATAGAGACAGGTGACTGTACGCATCACACCTGTACACTCCCACTGCAGGCATATCATTAACCCTAATAAAGACAGGTGACTGCATTCAGCACGCCTGTACACTCCCACTGCAGCCATATCATTAACCCTAATAGAGACAGGTGACTGTACGCATCACAGCTGTGCACTCCCCCTGCAGTCATATGACTAACCCTAATAGAGACAGGTGACTGCATTCAGCACCCCTGTACACTCCCCTTGCAGTTATATCATTAACCCTTATAGAGACAGGTGACTGTACGCATCACACCTGTACACTCCCCTGCAGTCATATCACTAACCCTAATAGAGACAGGTGACTGCATTCAACACCCCTGTACACTCCCCTTGCAGGCATATCATTAACCCTAATAGAGGCAGGGGAGTGTACACATCACACCTGTACACTCCCCCTGCAGTCATATCACTAACCCTAATAGAGACAGCTGACTGTACAATCACACCTGTACACTCCCCTGCAGGCATATCATTAACCCTAATA
>JAFJMP010000445.1:0-14067 GCA_029692085.1 Gymnothorax javanicus | reverse complement strand
ATGCATCCCAACTTCCTGTTTTCAGATTTGGCAGCAGTCCAATGCATCTGCAGTATGCTTGTAGTAAATATACTGAACACCAAAAGATACGTCACACTTTTGAAGTTTGTATGATGCAGTTCTGAGAATGAAAAATGCTTGAATTTTTTCAACATTCCTGATTCATTTAAAGTTAAGATGATGGTCGTGCACTGAAAAAAAAACCATTAAAAAATCTGGAAAGCATTTGGCCATGTGTTCAAATCCGACTCTCTTCAACGAACATTGTAATGCTTGTAAAACGATATTCATGAAGATCAGGATGCACCTGATTCTCATTGGGCCTATGGGTATAAAATGCACCCACAGGTACCAGTCTGTAATTCCCTCCTGAATACAGCAGTCATGCCGAGACTCACCAGAAATCAACGCGAAAGCAAGCAATAGGGCCGCTTTCCATGTCGGTCAGCGCCAAGAGTCATTGCAAATGACCTCATCTGCAGTATTCAAACCTCGTCAAACTTCAACTATCAAAAAGCAGCGATACAAACAGCACCAACAGTACCAATGACCGTCCCACACACTGTTTCGCCCCCAAGGTCTCAAACCCTTCGACAAGGCGGGCATATATCATGTGCATATACAACACTTCCAGAACCAGTTCACTGCGGCGGCTGAAATGACTCAGCAGACTATAAAGGACCAACCAAAGACCCATAAGTGCTGACACGTTTGTTGCCGCTTGAGGTTCAACAACCGCCCTGCCGACTTCCAGCCAGGGGTTCCCCATTCTAACAGATCGTCACCAACGGAATGTTTGCAGTGGGCTCAGCGATGACAAACTGGCATTATTGGCAGTGGAGGACAGCAAATTTTGGAGGAAAATTGTTACTGCATTTCTGTGGTAGATGGCAGAAACCAGGGTTTCATGAGAAGGGGTGAGCGTGATGTCGATGGTTGCATGATGGAAAGAGATGCATGGGGCAGACAAAGCATCATGGTTTCAACAAGACAATGCACATGCTCACACTGCAAGGTTAACCTACAACAGCACAACATCCGTACACTGCCTTGGCCTGCCCTCAGTTCGGAACTGAATGCAATAGAGCAGGACGACATCCAAAGATGTCATAATGAGGCAGGACCAAGGCGATAACTGCTGCATATGGTCTTCGTCAATTGCCTTGTGCATTCCTTTAACAGAAGGTGCATGTCCGTAATTAATGCTTATGGTGGGCATGCAAGGCCCTGATTTAATCTCACTGGATTTTAGAGTAAATCTGATCGCATGATCACAAACATCATGGCAAACATGCTCCAGCCAATGGTGAGTCATCACATGAAAGAACTGTCTCCCACTGATGTCCCAAATCAGCTTTATGAATATTTGTTTATAAAACAGTTTATATGCAAAATGTCTGATGTTTCTCTTGCTTTTTAGCATATGTGTGCAGGACTAGGATATTTTTCCCATTCTGAGATTAACGGGCCAAATGAAAAACTTGGATCTGTAGAATGGCTGGTAAGAATTCACTGTATAGTTCATTTTATAAAAGATTGTTCCATTCCCCAAACCAGTAAAAATTCATCTGTGCCTTTAAAGTTGGGTTCTGAGCGGCACCCCTGTAAGATCTGCAAATGCTGATGTGGGGGAGCCCAGAGGCTGTGTTTACAAATGGCTGATAAGCTCGGGTCCAGAGCCATGCCAGATAGCAATAAAGCTTTTGTGGACTTCCAGGATGCTTGCTCAGCCTGCATGTTAATGGTCTTACTGTTACTCTGTACAGGGGGTAGTTGCAAAGCTCTTCGACAATGCCCCTGTGGAGTCATATTACTGTCCTTATTCTTAAGTTAAAGTCCAGTTATATTAACCTGTTTAAAATAATCTAAAAACCCCCTGAGAACTTCATAATATGCTTGTATGTTCAATATCCTGCTAAGAAATCACTTGCGGACTTATAACCCAATTTACCTATATATTAATTCATCTTAAGATTTTTCATGACAACTGCGCATATTAGTGCATATTCATATCATGTTTGGTCTTGTTATTTCAGGGGGATCCAAGGAGTTGAATGGAGTATGTTTCATTTCCATTGAAACTATGGTTCATTCCCTTGGAAACTCCTGAGAATTTGGTCAGAATCCTCTGGTAATCAATTTATTCTCCTCTCTGCTGAAGTGTTTTATTACATCCTCCAAATGGAAACACAAAACCAGATTCGACCCCTTCCAGGTGTTTATTATGCCGCCTGATCAAAGACGGATTTGGCTTAAAGCAAAGAGAAAACAATCCATTCTGGTAAGATTGTGTCGACTTCCATACGCATCCCTATGCCGTATGTAGCCAATTCACGATATAGTCAGGAAGATCGATCCATTCTCCCGCGCACGGCGCGTGAGTAGTCCTTTGACTATGGAAGACCAGATCCGGTTCTCCCCGCCGCATCGCCAGTGCGCGTGAGTAGCCTTTTTTTCCTTCAGGTATGGCTTTATTCTCCTTTTTTTCTAAATTGTGTGTAACTTGTAATTGGCTTAATGTTGATTTGTTTGATTTAAACTTGCTTGCCTACCTCGTGAATAAATTCGAGCCCTTAAGAACCATAATACTGGGCCAACCCATGTTGGGCAACTTTTGAGAAAATGGGACTTAAAGTTGCCAGCCCCTGTGTCATCTAGAGTATCTGGGAACTGGAAACACTGCTTCTGTTAAAAACTCATGATATGTACAATTACGTAATGCACTTCTATGCAGGTTTTGATGCCCTTCTGTTTCGCTTTTAAAGTGAAAGGCACCTCCTTCTGAAGCGGAACCATCATCTTCGATTAATTTGGGACAAACTGTGGGTCTCCATTATCTACACTTCACCATCATCATCGATGATAGGATGGAGTTCTCATCAGTGAGATACCTAGCCGCCTATGTTTACATTGAATTATGGGAAGTTGTGGGATGGTCCACTATGGCTAAGGCAGTGCAGTGCATATGTACAGGCAGAGAGATGTTTGCTTTGGTATGAACAATCCATGTGGGTAGATTGGGTTGGCTCATTTAGGAAATGTAGATCTTAGTTTTCTGCACATGCTGACTACTCCTCAACTCAATTTCGCCAAAAGTGCGGGATGGCCCGGTATGGTTCTTAGGGGCTCAATTATTGTTATTCTTGTTAAGCTTGCGTGGTCTCCGTGACTCTTTACACTTATACATTCTTTCTAGCCTCGTTGCGGCGTATAACTAGGGGGTTAATCCCAACCGAGGAATGACTGGCCAGCAGCCTGGTATGGGAATTGGTTTTATTAAGTTGGAGAGACAATCATGATCTACTTACATAAAGGGTTTATTTATTGCTGGTTCTGGGATTTTAGCCTTTAGGAAACCCATGGACGAAAAGTCGGTTATCTGTTAAAATTCCCTGAAGGAACCCATGGGCGTGCAAAAATCTGGGTTCGCTGTATTCATGCCAAAAGATGCTGTTGCAGTGATGGCTGACTTCCAACCTCTAATTTAACCAACGAACCTGGGATCCGGGCATGGTGTTAAACCCGGGAACATTAATGGAGGATGGCGGTTGTCTTTAAGAGTTCGAGCAGAGGCGGATTGTCCATTGGGGCGACATGATGCACTGCCACGAGAAAAAAGTTTTTTTTTTCCCGGCTCTACCACTGTTCTACACTTGATCTCCTTTTGAATGGCATTGTCCAATCAGGAGGCAACTACGTTCCAATAGTCCTCGCCCTTTCGTAAAGCGATTTCACTCAGACTGAAAATTGCCCCAGGGTCTCTCTATTGACTCTTGTGTAACGTATTTTTTGGCCAGTACAAGGCCTTTTCAATGCAATCTCAATGGTTCCGGGAGGGCTTGCCCAACGTGTTACCACATAATGAACAGCAGTGGTCGGGGCAGAGCTGGTCATGGGTATCCCCTAATTCTTGTTCTAACGATGCGCGCTGCTATGAGAACCAAGACGGTCTCCCTACTTCCGTCATTGCTCGCTGTACTGAAGAGGATAGGCAGGCTGAACGCGCTCAGGCTCCACTTGTTCCGTTGTTGGTTGTACCAACAACTCAAAAAAAAAAAAGATAAAAGTTTGTATGGAAACAGAGTGCTTTATTCACAAGGTGATTAGAAAAAGATTGCCCTTGCCCAGCACCTACAGTCTACACTCGATGCCAGCGAGTCGGCGCTAGGAGGTGACTAGCCGTATGGAGACTGGAAGTATCCACCCAAGAGGATATAATGCAGCTCACACTTTTCAGAATAAGCGCCTGACGGAGGACCATCCTGCTCCCACTGTATTATACATTACACAGTCCCCTGATACGTTAATTCAAAGATCCGCCCAACAAGTTTGTTTTTTCTTTAAACCACAAAAAGCAGTATTGTTCAAAACAGTGGTCAGTTTAGTTTTTCCGTGAAGTTATAGCTGCCATACAGCGTAATAAGTGGCCATCTACGGTCACACGCGGGATGTATATTGGATACCCACACATTTAGCAGTTATACAGGCGAACGTTAGTCTTTTGAACAAGTTGACATTGAGTAGTGGAGGGGCTTACCAGTAGCGTTAGTGAATATTGAAGGTGCATAACCGTAATCTTGCTTGTAAAACCCCATCTTTAGCCGACTATATTCTTGTGACAAATATTTAGCTTGTCAGCTACAGCGGTTGTGAAGGATTGACTGAGATCTTTATTTCGTTCGCGCATTGGTGATTTTCAGCATGCGAAGTGAAGCTTGGGGACTGTACTTTCGTGCTCTGAATAATGATTGTTGCCCACAGCTAATGTGATATCATTCAGTAGCGGATGGTGACGGGTGCCGGGTTTACCCTTGTGTAAAACAAAGAAACTGTCGCCAGACTATTTACTGAATCAAAAGCATTTTGGATACGCAGCTTGCTAGCTAATCACTTCCCTGCATATGAATTGCAACCCCGCCTTTGTCACGCTTTTTTTTTTTTTTTTGTGGCTGTAGGAATGTGTAGCCACCCAAATAGGTATCACGGCTTCATCAATAAGTGGAGGATTAATTGTAGTGATAAACCATTCTTTACTTTTGAGTTGACGGCCCTGGGTCTGTGACTTTTCTTCACCAGTTTGTCATTGCAACTCAAGAAGCTAGAGGAAAACTTTGTTATGTGCTCGCAGTGCTTTTCAGTGGACATAACAGGCATTGGTTATAAAGTAAATTGAGGCGATGATCTTGCCACTACCTACCAGTATTTGTACCATCTCATGCTCAGTCTATGCATGTTACTTCCA
Organism: Gymnothorax javanicus; assembly: GCA_029692085.1. Classification (NCBI taxonomy): domain Eukaryota; kingdom Metazoa; phylum Chordata; class Actinopteri; order Anguilliformes; family Muraenidae; genus Gymnothorax; species Gymnothorax javanicus. The sequence continues at coordinate 8,825 of JAFJMP010000445.1, read as the reverse complement.
CAAAATGGGTATTTTGAATTATATGAATTAGTGGGAAAGTGGAGTAATAAAGGCAAATGACTAACTTCTAACTAGCTAACTTCTGTCCAGCTCTTTTTGTTGTATGTTGCCACCTAATGGACTACATGACAGGCAATGATTATGAGTTTATTTAACAGGCCCAAAAAGATTGAGAGACAGTCTGTTGATGTATTTGACAAATAGCTAATCGGTGATTATTCGTAAAAACTGCCCCCCTGAATTTTTGTCAGAGCCGCCACTGAGTTCGAGGTATAATGACCCGAGATTCACGATGTGTCCCTAAACTATAAATTCTAATTTAATTTGGAGTCAGATATTTAACGAATGATAACTAAATTTGGTATTCTAAATGTATTATGGAGTCAGATTAATTGTAACCAGTGTGTTTTTTGTGCAATCGCTTCTGAACAGAGAAAATATATCCATTTTATTATTCATTCACCCAGCCAGAAGTCACGCGAGTTAACGCCAGCCAAAAGAACACGTGGGACCCTTCACCCCCCTGCAATTTCCGTCGTTGGTATTGTTTTTGGGGTTTTACAGATCGTTCTTTGATTTTGTTGGAAAATCTCAATTTTCATACAAAAGTAAAATGACCCAAGTGACCCCTCTTCCTAGTCCTGCACACATATATTTCATTATGTGAAGTAAAGTAATAATGATAACTGTGAGAATATGGTAACTGCAATTTCTTTCATTTCCCTGTGTTCCTGAGTTCCTACTTTAATTTAGGCCTTACAGAAATGGCAGCAAGATTAGTTATGGTGTGCTGCAGTGTAATTAAGTCTATCCTATCTCATCAAGAAAGAAAAGAGTGCCAAAATTTAGTAATTTATTAATGTTGCACAGAAAAAGCATTCAATTGAGTCACAAAAGCATTTTTTATTTTTGTAATTCACAATTACAACTCAAATCAGAGAAAACTGAGATGTTACGTCAAATTAAAAATGAAACTGAAAGCAGGAATTAGTCAATTATCTTTTACCTGTATTACACAAAAACAGTATAGCAGCACGTTATTTGAAATTTCAACACATGAATTTTTATTGATTCTTTTTTAAATAAACACATGACAATTTTGATTCTTGCAACATTCAGTATTTCAAAAGTTGGGACTGAAAATGTACCACTTTGTAATGTTCAACTGCAGCCTCTTCTTATGTAGCCATGTCTTTGTAATGCATGAATAATACAGTTTTGCATTGTCTTTTTGAAATATCCGTGGACATCCTTGCACTGTGAATCATGATAGCTCTTTTAGCAACCGGATTGGGTCCAATAAGTCATTCAGAATTACACAGTGCGAGGGCCTCACGACTCTGTGAAAGACTGCACTGGCAAATATTTAAACAATTTAACAATGATGTTTCTCAAAGTGAAATTGCAATGAATTTGGCCATTTCACCTTCTGTGGTACATAATATCATTCAAAGATGAAAAGAATCCAAAGAAATATCTGTATGCAAGGGACAAGCCAGAAAACCAATAATGAATTATTGTGATTTTCAGGCCCTCAGGCTGCACTGTATTACGAAACAGACAGAATTCTTTTGAGGAACTCACTGCATGGGCTCAAGAACACTTCTGTAAACAACTGTCAGTGAACATATTCTGTTGCTGAATCCATAAATACTAGTTGAAATTCTGCCATGTAAAGATCAAATCATATTTAAAAAGATCCAGAAATGCTGTCACCTTTTCCAGGCCTGAGCTCATTTAAGATGGACTGGAGCAAAGTGTAAAACTGCCCTGTGGTTTGACCACAAATTCTGAAATTCTTTGGCAAAATCATGGATGCCACATCCCATGAAGAGGAGTGGGACCAACCAGCTTTAAATCAGCATGAAGTTCAAAAGTCAGCATCCATGATAGTATAGTTGTGCATTTGTGGACATGACATAGGTAACTTGCACATCAGTGAAGACACAATTCATGCTGAATGATATATACAGGTTTTATGTTTTTCAACATATATTGCCATATTCAGACATCTTTTTCAGGGAGGGTCTAGTTCAGGGGTCTCAAACTGTCGGCCCGCGGGCCATTTATGTGTGAGACGATATTTTAGCCCCCACCTTAATATGAAAGTTTAATGTTAGTGCCCCTTGAGTTTTTTATATGAATGGCACTTTTTTAAAAAAATTTAGCATCTCCAATCCCCGAATCTCCCAATTGGTGAACTATGTACAAGGCTTGCTCAAGATATCACCCCTTACTACTAATTCAGAGAGTGCAGAAAGTTCGCGCTCTCTCCTCCGAGCAACGCCTGTCAACCACCGCATACACTCATTGGTTGAATCTTCGCAAGTTCAGAACGCGGAGGATCCCGACATGACCAGGCTTAGAATCTTCCTGATGGCGCCCATCTGGCCAACAGGAGGCGCTTTTGAGCAACGAACAAGGCAACAATCCAGCAGTCCCTTCCCAATTTATGCAACCCTGTGAAAGCCAATTGTGCCATCTGAAAAAAGCTACCGACCACTGCCGGCTGGTACGGCGGGGCTCGAACCCGCTACGTGATAGTCACTTCTTTCAAGAACGCCGACAAGCTTTACCGAGTGAGCTATCCGCAGCCCTGTGAATAGCACTTTACAGTGTTGTGTGCGGAGCTGACGAACCTACCAATCACAGTGGGATATATATGGCTCGGGCATGATCGACATCGACTGGGCTTGATGCAAGCAGAGAAACATTTCTCAATGAGTCAAAGTTACAGCAGCGTTGCCATGGAGATTTTTCTTCCGTGCCTGGCTAGGCAAACGCGGACATTCGTCCCAGCGCGCTGTGTTCACAACACTTCCAAGAAAAAGTGTTTTAAGTTGCTGCCCAGCGTGACATTATACGACGTATATAGGCTATGTCTCTCTCTGAATAAATCAAAGTGATGCGTACGCGGCAAGATAAAAGATAAGTAAGGAACTCATTAATGTGGTCTGCAGTCTGAATCAGATCAGATCTATGTGAGGCATAGGCTACGCGGCGAGATAAAAGAAAAGTAAGGAATTCATTAATGTGGTCTGCAGTCTGAATCAGATCAGATCTATGTGAGGGTAGGCTACAATCAGACTGAACGCGTCGCGCGTCGTAACCCCCATCCACTCCCATGTTAAATGGAAAAAAGGAAACGCCAATGGAGGTTACGTGTTGATTGTCGCCACCCTCACATAGATCTGATCTGATTCAGACTGCAGACCACATTAATGAATTCAATCTTGCCGCCACACATTAATGAATATGTCTTTCTGCCCCAACCCGGGCTAATTATAGGGCTGCACCGTTTCTCCGTGCATCGTAAACACGGCCAAGTGAATTAAAATATATTCCATAGCCCCAAACGTCTTTTTCAAAGCCTGCAGTGAAGAGCAAGGTTGATGATGAGCACAGACAATTCCAGGAAAAGTGGGAGATGCAATGCTTTTGTTGTTGAGCACAGGGCACCCCCCGTGTCTTATTTTGTACAGAGAAAGTTGCGGTGCACAAGGAATACAATTTGAAACGTCATTACACAACTAGACATGCTGAGGATTATGCAAAATACCAGGGAGATGAGAGAGCCAACCGGGTTGCAAATCTTAAAAAAGTCTACTGAGGCAACAAGATTTCTTCAAGAAAGTAACCAAAGAGAATAATGCAGCAGTCGAAGCAAGCTACGTGGTCAGTGAGATGATTGCTAAGGCAGGAAAGCCATTCACAGAGGATGAATTCGTCAAAAACTGCATATTGGAGGCTGCAAGTAGAGTCTGTCCGGAAAAAAAAAGGTCAGTTTAGCAACATCAACCTTTCTGCCAACACCGCGGCAGAGCGCATTCTGACCTGTCAAAAAGTAACATTTATGATCAACTGTGTGAGAAAGCCAAATATTTCAGGGTCTCGATGAGACCACAGACATCACAGACACTGCCCAGCTCGCAATCTATGTCCGTGGTATTGATGACAATTTTGAAGTGACAGAGGAGTTGCTCACAGTAATTCCAATGCATGGCCAGACCACTGCTCAGGAGTTATTTCACCAGCTGTGTGATGCCATTGAGAATGCCGGTTTGCCATGGAAGAGGTTTGTTGGAATAACAACCGATGGAGCGCCATCAATGATAGGGAGGAAAAATGGACTGGTGGCACTTGTTCAAAAAAAAAACTGGAAGAGGAGGGTGTTGAGGAGGCCATTGCTCTCCACTGCATTATCCATCAGCAGGCCCTTTGCAGCAAATGCCTGAAGTTTGACAATGTGATGTATGTCGTTGAAATGCATCAACCAAATCAGATCCAAGGGCTTAAAAGCACCGAACGTTCCGTGCTTTTTTAGATGAAATGGAGTCAGAATATGGGGATGTGCTCTACTTCACCGAGGCATGCTGGCTCAGCAGGGGAAGCGCCTGAAGAGATTTTATGAGTTGAGAGCAGAAGTGAAAGATTTTATGGAGAACTGTGGGTGGCTGTTCCTGTGCTATGATCCAAATGGCTCATGGACTTAGCTCTTCTTGTTGATATCACACATAAGCTTAATGTACTGAACAAGAAGTTACAAGGCCAGGGGAAACTCGTCAGTGCTGCCTATGACAACGTGAGAGCATTCTCCACAAAAACTTGTGTTATGGAAAGCCCACCTCTCTCCAGGCAAACCTTGCTATTTCCCAGCTTGCAAGGCACTCATGGATGCAGGCACACCATTCAGTGGTAAGAAGTATGTTGATGCCATTTTGAAGCCACAGGAGGAATTTGATCACAGATTTGCAGACTTCAAGACGCACAGAGCCACATTTTTAAGCGGACCCCTTCTCCTTTGATGTGCAAGGTGCCCCTCCTGTGTGCTTCAAATGGAGCTCATTGACCTGCAGTGCAACTCTGACCTCAAAGCCAAGTTCAGGGAGGTGGAGGAAAAGAGACATGCTTGGGCAATTTTTGAGAGAATTGCCCCCAGCTTCCTGAGCTTTCCCCGAATGTTCAAGCGACCATGTGCCTTTTGGGAGCACATACTTGTGCGAAAAAGCTCTTCTCCACCTTTGAACTTCAATAAGTCCAAGTACAGGTCCAGACTTACTGACAATCATCTTCAAGCCATACTGAGGGTCTCAGCTGCTTCCTCCCTCAAAACAAATGTGGCTCAGCTATGCGAGAAGAAGCGCTGCCAGGTCTCTAGCAGTAAGAAGTAGGCAAGAGAAGCCATGTTCAGAAGAACCCATTTATTGAGGTTAAAGAACTGTAAAATTTAACAGTCTTATTTTGTGTTTAACAGTTAAAATTTAACAGTGTTAATTGAACTGTGTTAATAAGGACGTTTAAATCTGAATACAGCAGATATAGAAGACTGAAGAAACTGAAAACTGAAATTTATTACTGATTTATTTACTTATTAATTCTTAATTTGTTTATGTATTTGTTGATTGATTGATTGAGTTTTATTAGTAGTTTTGTACAGAAAACAGTTATACAGTTAACAGTACAGTATGTTCCATACAAATTGACTACCAAAGAAGGGATGTACCTGAGGAAAGTTATACACAACTTGTTTACACCAGGGTCCTTGTTCATCTTATTTTGTGTTTATTTATTTGTTGATTGATTGATTGAGAGTTTTATTAGTAGTTTTGCACACAACTTGTTTACACCAGGGTCCTTGTTCATCTTATTTTGTGTTTGTTTATTTATTTGTTGATTGATTGATTGAGAGTTTTATTAGTAGTTTTGTACAGAAAAAAGATACAGTTAACAGTACAGTATGTTCCATACAAATTGACTACCAAAGAAGGGATGTTCCTGAGGAAAGTTATACACAACTTGTTTACACCAGGGTCCTTGTTCATCTTATTTTGTGTTTGTTTATGTATTTGTTGATTGATTGAGAGTTTTATTAGTAGTTTTGTACAGAAAACAGTTAATACAGTACAGTTAACAGTACAGTACATGTTCCATACAAATTTACTACCAAAGAAGGGATGCACCTTGAGGAAAGTTATATCATAACTTGTTTACACCAGGGTCCTTGTTCATCTTATTTTTGTGTTAAAAAATAAAAAAGACATTTAAGAAGATTGGATTTTTTAAATTTAAAAAATGAACTGTCAATCTGACAAAATGCAGTAATGTCATTGGCTGTAGGACGGTGAGCGTCATCTAGCCACCGTTCCTTCCTTGTTTACATCTGGCGCGGTGGGGGAAAGAAACTTTACTTTATACCGGGGACTGCGTTCGGTCCGGGTTTGATAAATAATGATAAGCGAGCCCGTTTTCTATTGCCCGATACGGGGGGATGAATGACTTGTAAGGCAGCACGCCGAGCTGAGGTGAGTAAAATGCAACTGTCTGTTGGCTATTTATTTTTGGTTATTTAATGAGAACATTAAGTGGTCAAACTAGGTGTCCGCGGCTCAAGGCTAGGCGGCCGGCCGCAGCTGTAACCCGACTTAAAATGAAGTGAAATGAAGGCAAAATGGGTGGAAAAAAAGGCTTGAAACCGCAAAAACACCCGATTTTTCCCCTGCACGGCTTGGCAGAGCATGTGTTGAGGCTGCGGCCCAGCCTCAACAAGATTCTTGCCTTCAGCGGCCCCAAGGTAAATTGAGTTTGAGACCCCTGGTCTAGTTCATTTCAGCAAGACAATACCAAACACCACATTCTGCACATATTACAACCACATGGCATTGTAGTAAAAGAGTCTAGCTACTAAACTGACCTGCCTGCAGTCCAGACCTGTCATCCACGAAAATATTTGGTGCATTATGAAACAAAAAAGATGATAATGGAGGCTGAAAAGTGTTGAGCAGAGAAATCCTACATTAAGCAAGAATGGGAAAATATTTTGCTTTCAAAACTACAACATTTGCTCATCAGTTCCCAAACACTTACAGAGCGCTGTTTAAAGAAGAGATGATGCGAAACTTTGGTAAACATAATCATGTTTTTTTTTCTTTTTACTCGCAGCCCTGAATTAAATGTTTTTTTCTTTTTTTTGTTTGTTTGTTTATTTTGTTTCCTTATTTTATGGACACGTTCAAATGCAGCCCCGGAATTTATGGTGCATGAAGACTTTTTTCCTCGAAATATAAATAAAACAAATTTGAACAATATTTAAATATACTACATCTCTTATTAGTGAATATTTTTGAAAATTACAGAGATCTGCTTTCAGCAGTGTTTTGGTCATGGGCCTTCACTTCTTGCACAAGTTGACCTGTCTCTGCAGAGAAGTGTTTTTCCTCCTCTTTAGAAAATCTACCCTAACGACACTAATTTGCCAAGATGCAAAGGCGTCTGGTTTTTAAAGGGCATCGGAGAAGACACTCTTCCCATAAGCCCATAAAATTTGTGGACGCATGTATGGGTTTGTCATATTCAGCTCAGTATTCGAACCCGTGGACCTTCAGGCTCATTTGAAATCTTTGTCCAGATCCCAAGGTTTCAAATGATCCCCAAATCTTGGGTCCTGATAATTTCAGGAAAAATGTGCATAAAACGACGCACAAGATCTAGATATACTAGCGGCATTAAAAAAAAGCGGCATAGTGGAGTGTATACCAGGGTTCTCAAACTTATTTCTCAAAGGTCCATATTTTATGATGCGTTTAAGGTCAGAGGTCCCGAACATAATAAGATTTACTTTTTACTCCGCTTAACTTTTTTTCCAAACTCATTTTCACATTTAAGCAACACACAAACATGCACATGTCTAAGAATATACAAAAATAAATGTTTATTGGTCAAACTGCTGTAGTATGAGCTCTTCAACATATTATTTGTGGAAAATGCAGAACTAACATGGAGACCTGAACATGGTCAGCACAACACTTTCTGGCCACTAACTTTTTTAGTCACATTTTACTGTTTTCAACTCACTTATTACTTTTAAGCAACATACAAACGTCATAACAATCAGTGTGCAATCAGTTGCTTGAACCTTGGCACAAAAGGTGTGATTGCCACCCGGAGACATTGATCCAAATGCAGTGGTGTATAGTAAGGAAGTAAGAAGTAATTTGTTACAGTACTTAAGTAGTTTTTTTGAGGATTTGAACTTTACTTCAGTTTTTTTTTAAACCGGGACTTTCACTTTTACTCTACTACATTTAAAACATAAAAAGTATACTTTTACTTCGTTACTTTGACACTGGCCACTTCCTTACTCGTTACAGTTAAAATATGAATGTAATTCATCATTTAAGGATGATCTGGATTCGGGGCGCGTTCGAGAAGAACGACGGTGCTCGGTAGGGTATGTTTGTGCAGATTTGTCCTCCAGCGGAGATGGAGCTGCAAATTTATGCACGCAGTTACAATATTCTATCACTAGATCAGTTATTGAAAATTCACAAGCAAGCCGAGCTACAACGCAGCTTAGAATATGGGCGAGTTCACTCCAATCCCTGTTTTTCAGGAGTTGCCTGAATTAACTCCTCAGCTAAGCCTGATGTGCCAAACTGCTCAATATACTTGCCCATAGTATCTATCAGCAGTTCAAAAACAATAATCTCTTGCTACAGAAACAATCGTTGTCCTCGGTTGCAACCACTTCAGCCTGAGTGAGCCAATGGTATCCCAATCAGTAGTTAAGAAAAAATCAGTTTTTTCTGAAGCAAAAATTTGACATGGTATAGATCCTATGTCATTCTACTATTAATTACAGTCAATTATAGTGGTTTTTAAACCGCCAGTAAGCTCAAAAAGAAGAAGAGGTAGAAGTATATAAAGCAGAGACTGCCTGAGACTGTTTTTTTTTTGAATACTTATTCACCTGGAAAGGATTAAAAGAACAAGGAGAGGACAATGTGTGGTTGTTTTGTTTTTTGCATACTATGAAAAATACTGCTTTG
>JAFJMP010000444.1:0-14083 GCA_029692085.1 Gymnothorax javanicus | reverse complement strand
ATTATGTCAAAATATGTTTCCTTAAGGTTATACACAGAATAAAAGTTTTGACATTCTGTAAAAAAATCAAGTTTTTAAAAAGTGCATATTTTCACTTCAGAAGCTCATATTCACTTACAAATGGCCATACATTACATTGGACCAATGATGCCATATATCATTGCACAATGATCTGAAGCACTTCCCAAGCTAGATACAGCACAGATTAAAGTTCTGAGTTTAAAAGCTCAAAGCGTTTTTTTCATGAAATTGCGATAGCCACAGTTTCAGAGCTCTGCTCGCTTCCTACTGGAGATAAGGAACAAATTCACTCTCATTCAGTCATATAGTCACATTTCCTCATATTTGTCACTTTCCCAATGGGTTATACACAGAATGAAAAAGGATTTTTGACATGCAAGCCCTAAAAAATGCAATTTTTAAAAAAAGTCATATTTTCACTTCAGAAGCTCATATTCACTTGCAAATGGCCTACATAGCATTGGACCAATCGATGCCTTATATACATTGCACAGTGATCTGAAGGGACTTCCAAATGAGATACCGCACAGATTCAAGTTCTGAGCAAAAGACCAAAAGCATGTTTTTCATGAAGTCATTATAACCCTGTTCAGAGCTCTAGCTAAGCTTCCTTACAGGAGATGAGAACCAAATTCTATCTCATTCAGTCATAGTCATTTTCACTCATGTTTTGTCACTTTTAATGGAAGTAATACACAGAATGAAAAAGTTTGACATTCAGAATGAAAAAAAAAAGTTTTTTAAAAAATGCATATTTTCACTTTGAAGCTCAAATTCACTTGCAAATGACAATACATTACATTGGACTAATCGATGCCATATATACCATTGCTGATGATCTGAGACTTCTCCAAGCTAGATACCGCACAGATTCAAGTTCCACAAACTTGGCTCAAAAGCGTGTTTTTTCATGAAATTACGAATAGCCACGTTTCAGAGCTCTGGCGCTTCCTTCTGGGAGATAGGAACAAATTCAATCTCATTCAGTCATATAGTCACCTTCCTCATGTTTGTCACTTTCCACTGAGTTATACACAGATAAAAGTTTTGGGAAATTCAGAATGAAAAAAAAACAAGTTTTTAAAAAGTCCATATTTTCACTACAGAAGCTCATATTCACTTGCAAATGGCCCTACATGTACAGTGGACCAATCCATGCCATATATTCATTGCACAGTGATCTGAAGGACTTCCCAAAGCTGAATACGCACAGATTCAAGTTCACAGGCTTAAGACCAAAGAAGCGTGTTTTCATGAAAGTGCGTATAGCCACAGTTTCAGAGCTCTAGCGCTCGCTTCCTTCTGGAGATAGGAACAAATTCAATCTCATTCAGTCATACTTAGTCACATTTTACTCATGTTTTGTCACTTTCCCAATAGTTATACACAGAATGAAAAGTTTTAACATTCAGAATGAAAAAACCAAGTTTTTAAAAAGTCCCATATTTTCACTTCAAAGCTCATATTCACTTGCAAATGGCAATACATGTACATTGGACCAATCGATGCCATATATGCATTGCACAGTGATCTGAAGGACTTCCCAAGCTAGATACCGCACAGATTCAAGTTCTGAGCTTAAAAGCTCAAGCGTGTTTTCATGAAATTAAATATAGCCACAGTTTCAGAACTCTGGCTTCGCTTCCTTCTAGGATAAAGGAATTCAAATTCACTCTCATTCAGTCCTATAGTCACATTTCACTCATGTTTGTCACTTTCCGTAAGTAATACACAGAGATAGAAAAGTTTTGACATACAGAATGAAAAAAAAAAACAAGTTTTAAAAGTTCATATTTTCATTCAGAAGCTCAAATTCACTTGCAAATGGACATACGTGCAAATTGGATCAATCGATGCCGTTATGCAGTGCACATGATCTGACCAACTTTAAGCTAGATACACGCAGATTCAAGTTCTGGCTTAAAAGCTCAAAAGGCGTGTTTTCATGAAAGTGCATATAGCCACAGTTCCAGCTCTAGCGCTAAACTTCGCTTCTGGGAGATAGGAACAAATTCAATCTCAATCAGTATTTAGTCACATTTCCTCTGTTTGTCCCTTTCCCCAGTAGTTATACACAGAATGAAAAGTTTTGACATTCAGAATGTAAAAAAAAAAAAGTTTTTTAAAAAGTGCATATTTTTCATTCAAGCTCATTTTCACTTGCAAATGGCCATGCATGTACCGATGGACAATCGTTTCCATATATGCATTGCACAGTGATCTGAAGGACTTTTCAAGCTAAATACTACGGACAGATTCAAGTTCTGAGCTTAAAAGCTCAAAAAGCTATTTTCATGAAAGTGCGTGTAGCCACATTTCAGAGCTCTGGCTTCGCTTCCTTACAGATAAGACAAATTCAATTCTCAATCAGTCATATAGTCACATTTCACTCATGTTTGTCACTTTCCCAATAGGTAATACACAAAATGAAAAAGTTTTGACATTCAGAATGAAAAAAAAGTTTTTTAAAAAGGTGCATATTTTCTTCAGAAGCTCATATTCACTTGCAAATGGCCCTACATGTACATTGGACCAATCGATGCCTTATATACACATTGCACAGTGATCTGAAGGACTTCCAGGCTAGATACCACAGATTACAGATTCTGAGCAAAAGCTCAAAAAGCGTGTTTTCATGAAAGTGCACATAGCCACAGTTTTCAAACTCCTGAGCTCTTCGCTTCGCCACGGAGATAGGAACCAATCTCAAATCAGTCATTTAGTCACCTTTCACTCATGTTTGTCACTTTTTCCCCAATCGGAGTTATACACAGAATGAAAGTTTTGACATTCAGACCTAAAAAAACAAGTTTTTAAAAAGTGCATATTTTTCACTTCAAGCTCATATTCACTTGCAAATGGCCATACATATACATTGGACCAATCAATACCAAATATGCATTTTTTGTGTGATCTGAAGAGATTTCCCAAACTACATGCGCACAGATTCAAGTTCTGGGCTTAAAAAGCTCAAAGAAGCGTCATTTCATGAAAATCAAATAGCCACAGTTTCAGAAACTCTAGCTAAACTTCGCCACCGGAGATAGGAACAAATTCAATCATTCAGCCATATAGTCATTTTCACTCATGTTTGTCACTTTCCTGGGTGCTACACAGAATGAAAAGTTTTGACATTCAGAATGAAAAAACCAAGTTTTTTAAAAAGTGCATATTTCACTTCAAGCTCATATTCACTTACAAATGACCATGTACATTGGACCAATCCCGATGCCGAAATATCGTTGCACAGTGATCTGAAGGGACTTCCCCAGGCTGAGTGCGCACAGATTCAAAGTTCTGAGCTTAAAAAGCTCAAAAGCGTCTTTTCGCATGATAGTGCGTATAGCCACAGTTTCAGAGCTCTAGCTCGCTTCCTTACCGGAGATAGGAACAAATTCATTCTCAATCAGTCATATAGTCACATTACATTCATGTTTGTCACTTTCCCAATAAGGTAATACACAGAATGAAAAGTTTGACATTCAGAATGAAAAAAAAAGTTTTTTAAAGTGAATATTTTTCTTCAAGCTCATATTCACTTGCAAATGGCCATACATGTACATTGGACCAGTCGATTCCATATATGCATTGCACCCAGTGATCTGAAGGATTTCCCAAGCTAGATACCGCACTTTAGCTTCAAGTTCTGAGCTTAAAGCTCAAAAAAGCGTGTTTTCATGAAAGTCCGTATAGCCACAGTTTCAGAGCTCTAGCCGCTTCCTGTGGAATAGGAACAAATTCCTCTCATTCAGTCATATAGTCATATTTCACTCATGTGTCTTTCCCCACTGAGTTATACACAGAATGAAAAGTTTTGACATTCAGAATGAAAAAAAAAAAAACAAGTTTTTTAAAAGTGCATATTTTCACTTCAAGCTCAAATTCACTTGCAAATGACCAGCCCACATACGTGGACCAATGTTAAGCATATACATTGCACAGTGATCTGAGAAGGACTTCCCAGGCTATATACGCAAAAAGTTCTCAAAAGAAAGCGTGTTTTTCATGAAAGTGCGAATAGCCACAGTTTTGGAGCTCTGTACGCTTCCTTCTGGACATGAACAAATTCAATCTCATTCAGTCATATAGTCACATTTCATAATGTTTCTCCTTTTTCCTGGGTTTACACAGAATGAAAAGTTTGACATTCAGAATGAAAAAAAAGTTTTTAAAAAGTGTATTTTCACTTCAAACTCATATTCACTTTTAAATGGCCCTACATGTACAGTGGATCGATGCAAATATACGTTGCACAGTGATCTGAAGGACTTCCCAAACTATACTGCACACAGATTCAAGTTCTGAGCTTAAAAAAGCTCAAAAGCGTGTTTTCATGAAAATCATGTCTCATACAGTTTGAAGCTCTAACTAGCTTCATACGGAATTAGGAACAAATTCAATCTCATTCAGCCATATGGTCACATTTTCACTCATGTTTTGTCAATTTCCCTGAGTTATACACCAGAATGAAAAAAGTTTTGACATTCAGAATAGAAAAAAAAAAAATACAAGTTTTTAAAAAGTCCATATTTTTCATAGAAGCTCATTTTCACTTGCAAATGGCCCATGCATGTACATTGGACCAATCCATGCCATATATTCATTGCCCAATGTGATCTGAAGGATTTTGCAAAAATAGATACCAGCACAGATTCAATTTCTGAGCTTAAAAAGCTCAAAGCGTGTTTTTCATGAAAGATCTTGATGTATAGCCACAGTTTCAGGGCTCTATTTCAGCTTCCCTTACTGAGAATAAGAACAAAAATCAATCTCATTCAGCCATATAGTCACATTTTCCTCATGTTTGTCCCTTTCCACACAAGGTTTTACAGAATGAAAAGTTTGACATTCAGAAAAAAAAAAAAACAAGTTTTTAAAAAGTGCATATTTTTCACTTCAAAGCTCATATTCACTTACAAATGGCCATACATGTACATTGGACCAATCATAATATATTCATTGCACAGTGATCTGAAGGACTTCCCAGCTAGATACCGCACAGATTAAGTTCTGAGCTTAAAAGCTAAAAGAAGCGTGTTTTTGAAGTGCGTATAGCCACAGTTTCAAACTCTAGCTCCTTCCTTCGAATGGAACAAATTCATTCTCAATCAGTCCTTATAGTCACATTACACTGTTTGTAATTTCCAATAAGTTATACACAGAATGAAAGTTTGCAGAAAAAAAAGAAATTTTTTAAAAAATCCATATTTCCTTAAAAAGCTCATATTCACTTTAAACCGGGCTTTCATTACATTGGACCAATCGATCCATATACACATTGCACAGTGATCTAAAGGACTTGAAAGATACGAACAGATTCAGTTCTGAGCAAAGCTCAAAAGAACGTTTTTCATGAAAGTGCATATACCACAGTTTCAACTCTAGCTCGCTTCTTAGGAGATAGGAACAAATTCAATCTCAACAGTCATATAGTCACATTTGCTCATGTTTGTCACTTTCCCAATGAGTTATACACAGAATGAAAAGTTTGACATTCAGAATGTAAAAAAAAAAAGTTTTAAAAAGTCCATATTTTTCTTCAGAAGCTCATATTCACTTGCAAATGGCCATACATATGCATTGGACGAATCCATGCCATATATTCATTGCTGATGATCTGGAAGTTTCTCCAAGCTGAATACACGCAGATTCAAGTTCTGAGGTTAAAAAGCTCAAAGAATCGTGTTTCATGAGAAATGCGTATAGCCACAGTTTCCAGGCTCTGGCTAAGCGCTTCCTTACGGAGATAGGAACAAATTCAATCTCATTCAGTCATATAGTCCACATTTTCACTCATGTTTGTCCTTTCCACTTTATACACTGAATGAAAAGTTTGACATTCAAATGAAAAAAAAAAAAAGTTTTTAAAAAAGTGCATATTTTCATTCAGAAGCTCATATTCGCACCAAATATGGCCGTAACCACATTGGACCAATGTCGATGCCAAATATGCATTGCCCAGTGATCTGAAGGATTTCCCCAAGCTGATCCACGCACAGATTCAAGTTCTGGGCTTAAAAGCTCAAAGAAGCGTGTTTAATGAAAGTGTATAGCCACAGTTTACAGGCTCTGGCACAAGCTTCCTTCTGAATAGGAACAAATTCAATCTCATTCATCCATATAGTCACATTTCACTCATGTTTGTCACTTTTTCCCACTGAGTTATACACAGAATGAAAAGTTTTGACATTCAGAATATAAAAAAAAAGTTTTTAAAAAGTACATGTTTTCACTTAAAACTCCTTTTCACTTTGCAAATGACCATACATGTGTACATTGGACCAATCGATGCTTTAAATGTTTTGCTGTTGATCTGAAGGACTTTTCAAGCTAGATACACGCACAGATTCAAGTTCTGAGCTAAAAAAAAGGTCAAAGCGTGTTTTCATGAAATTGCGTATAGCCACAGTTTCAGAGCTCTAGCTCCCCTTCCCATACGGAATAGGAACAAATTCAATCTCATTCAGTCATATAGTCACATTTTCACTCATGTTTGTCCACTTTCCCAATGGTCACACAGAATGAAAAGTTTAGACATTCAGAATATAGAAAAAAAACAAGTTTTTTAAAAGTGCATATTTTCACTGAAGCTGTGTTACTTGCAAATGGCCATAGATGTACATTGGACCAATCGTTGCCATATATGCATTGCACAGTGATCTGAAGGACTTAAGGCTGAATACAGATTCAAGTTCTGAGCTTAAAAAGCTCAAAGAAGCGTGTTTTTCATGAAAGTGCATATTGCCACAGTTTTCAGAGCTCAAGCTGGCTTCACGTCTGAGATAGGAACAAATTCAATCTCAATCAGTCATATAGTCATTTACACTCATGTTTTGTCACTTTCCCCAATGAGTTATACACAGAATGAAAAAGTTTTGACATTCAGAATGTAAAAAAAAAAAGTTTTTAAAAAAATGCATATTTTTCACTTCAGAAGCTCATATTCACTTGCAAATGGCCGCAAATGTACATTGGACCAATGCGATGCCATATATACATTGCACACAGTATCTGAAGGACTTCCCAAAGCTAGATACCGCACAGATTCAAGTTCTGAGCAAAAAGACCAAAAGAAAGCGTGTTTTTCATGAAAGTGCGTATAACCTGAGTTTTGAGCTCTCGCTCGCTTCCTTCTGAGGAGATAACAAATTCTATCTCAATCAGTCATATAGTCACATTTCCTCATTTGTCGCACTTTCCCACTGAGTAATACACAGAATGAAAAAGTTTGACATTCAAAAAAAAACCAAGATTTTTTAAAAAGGTGCATATTTTCACTTCAGAAGCTCACTTATTCACTTGCAAATGGCAATACATGTCACGTTGGACCGTCGATGCCATATATGCATTGCTAATGATCAGAAGGACTTCCCCATCTACGCACAGATTCAAGTTCTGAGCTAAAAAAGCTCAAAAAGTGTTCATGAAATTGCGTGTAGCCACAGTTTCAAACTCTGGCTAAACTGTTCAGGAATAGGAACAAATTCAATCTCATTCAATCATATAGTCACATTTCACTCATATTTGTCACTTTCCCAATGAGTTATATACACAGAATGAAAAGTTTTGACATTCAGAATGAAAAAAAAAAAAAAAAAGTTTTTTAAAAAGTGCATATTTTTCACTTCAAGAAGCTCATATTCACTTACAAATGGCATACATGTACATTGGACCAATCCATGCCAAATATTCATTTGCACAGTGATCTGAAGGATTTCCAAGCTGAATACGCACAGATTCAAGTTCTGAGCTTAAAAAGCTCAAAAGCGTGTTTTCATGTGGTTAGCGTATAGCCACAGTTTCAGAGCTCTGGCTCGCTTCCTTCGGGAATAGGAACAAATTCATTCTCAATCAGACATATAGTCACATTACGTTCATGTTTGTCCACTTTTCCAATGGGTAATACACAGAATGAAAAGTTTTGACATTCTGAATGAAAAAAAAACAAGTTTTTAAAAAAGTGCATATTTTTCACTTCAAAAGCTCATATTCACTTGCAAATGGCCATACATGTACATTGGACCAATGGTATTACCATATATGCATTGCACAGTGATCTGAGGACCCAAGCTAGATACCGCACAGATTCAAGTTCTGAGCTTAAAACTCAAAAGCGTGTTTCCAAAGTTTCACAGTTTCTAGCTCTAGATTTCCCTGCAGGAGATAGGAACAAATTCAATCTCAGTCAGTCATATAGTCTTATTTCACTCATGTTTGTCACTTTCCCAATGAGTTATACACAGAAAAAGTTTTTGAAATTCAGAATAAAAAAAAAAACAAGTTTTAAAAAAGTCCATATTTTCACTTCAGAAGCTCATTTTCTTACAAATGGCCATACATGTACATTGGACCAATCCATGCCATATATACATTGCTACATGATCTGAAGGACTTTCCAAGCTAGTCTGCGCACAGATTCAGGATTCTGAGCTTAAAAGCTCAAAGAAGCGATGTTTTCATGAAAGTGCGTATAGCCATTTCAGAGCTCTATTTCGCTTCCTTGTGGAATAGGAACAAATTCAATCTCATTCAGTCATAAAGTCACATTTCACTCATGTTTGTGACTTTCCCAATGAGTTATACAGAATAGAAAAGTTTCGACATTCAGAATGAAAAAATCAAGTTTTTTTTAAAAAGTGCATATTTTTCACTTCAGAAGCTCATATTCACTTGCAAAATGGCCATAGATGTACATTGGACCAATGGATGCCATTATAAACATTGCACAGTGATCTGAAGGACTTCCCCAGGCTAGATACCACGCACAGATTCAAGTTCTGAGTTTAAAAAGCAAAAAAAGCGTGTTTTCATGAAAATGCGTGTAGCCACAGTTTCAAACTCTGCTTCCGCTTCCTTCTGGAGATAAGGAACAAGTTCAATCTCATTCAGTCATATAGTCTTATTTCACTCATGTTTGTCACTTTCCCCAATGAGTTATACACAGAATGGAAAGTTTTGACATTCAGACCTAAAAAAAACAATTTTTAAAAATCCATATTTTTCACTTCAAGCTCATATTCACTTACAAATGGCCATACATGTACATTGGACCAATCGATGCCATATATTCATTGCACAGTGATCTGAAGGACTTCCCAAGCTAGATACCGCACAGATTCAAGTTCTGAGCTTAAAAAGCTCAAAAGCGGGTTTTTCATGAAAGTGTGTATAGCCACAGTTTTCGTCCTCTATGCGCTTCCTTACGGAATAGGAACAATTCAATCTCATTCAGTCATATAGTCATATTTCCTCATGTTTGTCACTTTCCCAATGAGTTATACACAGAACGAAAAGTTTTTGACATTCAGAATAGTAAAAATACAAAGTTTTTAAAGTGCATATTTTTCATAAGCTCATTTTTCACTTGCAAATGGCCATACATGTACATTGGACCAATTACCGCCATATATGCCATTGCACAGTGATCTGAAAAGCTAGATACTTCCCAGATTAGATTCTGACACGCAGAAAGAAGTTCTGATGCTTAAGCTTTTCAGGCTACGCGTGTTTTCATGAAATAGCATAATTCAATCTCATTCAGCCACATGGTCACTCGCTTTCTGAGGAGATAGGAACATTCATCTCATTCAGTCATATAGTCACATTTCACTCATGTTTTGTCACTTTCCCACTGGAATACACAGAATGAAAGTTTGACATTCAGAATGAAAAAAACAAGTTTTTTAAAAAAGTGCATATTTTCACTTCAAGCTCATATTCACTTGCAAATGGCCTACATGTACATTGGACCAATGATGCCATATAAACATTGCTGCAGTGATCTGAAGGACTTCCCAAGCAAGATACTGCGCACAGATTCAGGATTCTGGGCTTAAAAGCTCAAGAAAGCGTGTTTTTCATGAAAGTCATATAGCCACAGTTTCAGAGCTCTAAGCTACGCTTCCTTACGGAGATAGGAACAAATTCAATCTCATTCAGCCATATGGTCACATTTCACTCATGTTTTTCACTTTCCACTGGGTTATACACAAAATGAAAAAGTTTTGACATTCAGAATGAAAAAAAAAATTAATTTTTTCAAGTCAGAATATTTTATTCACTTGCAAATGGCCATACATGTACATTGGACCAATCCAAATATATTCATTGCAGTGATCTGAAGGACTTCCCAAGCTAGATACCGCACAGATTCAAGTTCTGAGCTTAAAAGCTCAAAAGAAGCGTGTTTTTCATGAAATGCGTATAGCCACAGTTTCAGAGAGCTCAGCTTCTTCATACGGGAATAGGAACAAATTCAATCTCATTCAGTCATATGGTCACATTTCACTCATGTTTGTCACTTTCCCAATAGGTTATACACAGAATGAAAAGTTTTGACATTCGAATAGAAAAAAAAAAACAAGTTTTTTAAAAAGTGCATGTTTTTCGCCACAAATGGGCTCATATTCCATGCACCATATATTCATTGCAAATGGCAATAGATGTACGATTCAAATCGATGCCATATAAGCTTAAGAAGCGTGTTTTTCATGAAATTGCATTATAGCAACAGTTTCAAGTTCTGAGTTTAAAAGCTCAAAGAAGATGTTTCAGGAACAAGTTATAGCCAATTTCAATCAGTCTTATGGTCAACAAATTCACTCATCAGTATATGTCACTTTTCCCATGTTTGGGTAATACCAATGAGAAAAAGTTTAGAATTCAGACATGAAAAAAAAAATGCAATTTTTAAAAAGTCCATATTTTCACTTCAAGCTCATATTCCTTACCAAATGGCCCTACATGTACATTGGACCAATCAGTGCCATATATACATTGCACAAGTGATCTGAAGGACTTCCCAAGCGAGATACACGCACAGATTCAAGTTCTGAGCCAAAAGCTCAAAGAAAGCGTGTTTTCATGAAAGTGCGTATTGCCACAGTTTCAGAGCTCTATTAAGCTTCCTTCTGAGGAGATAGGAACAAATTCAATCTCATTCAGTCATATAGTCACATTTCCTCATGTTTGTCCCTTTCCCAATGAGTTATACACAAGATAAAAGTTTTGACATTCAGAATGAAAAAAAAAAAAGTTTTTAAAAAGTGCATATTTTCCTTCAGAGAAGCTCCTTATTCACTTGCAAATGGCCATAAATGTACATTGGACCAATGATGCCATATATGCATTGCACAGTGATCTGAAGGACTTCCCAAAGCTAGATACACATAAAGATTCAAGTTCTGAGCTTGAAGCTCAAAAGCGTGTTTTTCCATGAAAGTCGTATAGCCACAGTTTCCAAGCTCTAGCTCCCCTTCCTTTACGGAGATAGGAACAAATTCTATGTCATTCAGTCATATAGTCACATTTCTCTCATGTTTGTCACTTTCACTAAATAATACACACACAGAATGAAAAGTTTTGACATTCAGAATGAAAAAAAAAAACAAGTTTTTTAAAAAGTGCATATTTTCACTTCAGAAGCTCATATTCCTTGCAAATGGCAATACATGTACATTGGACCAATCGATGCCATTATGCATTGCACAGTGATCTGAAGGACTTTAAACCCTGAATACTGCGCACAGATTCAAGTTCTGAGCTTAAAAGCTCAAAAGCGTGTTTTCATAGAGAGTTAAATATAGCCCACAATTTCAGGAATCTAGCTAAACTTCGCCGGAATATAGGAACAAATTCACTCTCATTCAGCCATATAGTCACATTTCACTCATGTTTTGTGACTTTCCCAATGAGTTATACAGAATGAAAAGTTTTGACATTCTTAGAATGAAAAAAAAAACAAGTTTTTTAAAAATTGCATATTTCACTTCAGAAGCTCATATTCACTTGCAAATGGCCATAGATGTACGTTGGACAATCGATGCCATATATGCGTACAATGATCTGAAACACTTCCCAAGCTAGATACACACACACAGATTCCAGTTCTGAGCTAAAAAGCTCAAAAAGCGTGTTTTTCATGAAAGTCAATATAGCCACAGTTTTCAGGCTCTGGCTCACTTTCTTATGGAATGGGAACAAATTCAATCTCATTCAGCCATATAGTCACATTTCACTCATGTTTGTCACTTTCCCAATGGGTTATACACAGATAAAAGTTTTGACATTCAGAATGAAAAAAAAAAAAGTTTTTAAAAATTGCATATTTTTCACTTCCAAACCATATTCACTTACAAATGGCCATACATGTACATTGGACCAATCCATGCCAAATATTCATTTGCACAGTGATCTGAAGAAGTTCCCAAGCTAGATACACAGCACAGATTCAAGTTCTGAGCTTAAAAGCTCAAAGCGTGTTTTTCATGAAGTGCGTATAGCCACAGTTTCAGAGCTCTAGCTTCCTTCATACGGAGATAGGAACAAATTCATTCTCATTCAGACATATAGTCACACATTTTCATTCATGTTTGTCACTTTCCCAATGAGTTATACACAGAATGAAAAAGTTTTGACATTCTGAATGTAAAAAAAAAGTTTTTTAAAAAGTGCATATTTTCACTTCAGAATCATATTCACATTAATGACCATGCATGTACGTTGGACCAATGATGCCATATATACGTTATTTGCTGATCTGGAAAACTTTAAACTAGATACATGCACAGATTCAAGTTCTGAGCTTAAAAGCTCAAGAAGCGTTTTTCATGAAGAAGTCATAGCCACAGTTTCAGAGCTCTAGTTAAACTTCATACGGAGATAGGAACAAGAATTCAATCTCCGCCGCGCATAGTCACATTTCCTCATGTTTGTCACTTTCCCAATGAGTTATACACAGAATGAAAAGTTTTGACATTCAGAATGAAAAAAAAATACAATTTTAAAAGTCCATATTTTCACTTCAAGCTCATTTTCACTTGCAAATGGCCATACATGTACATTGGACCAATGATGCCATATATGCATTGCACAGTGATCGAAGGACTTCCCAAGCTAGATACCGCACAGATTCAAGTTCTGAGCTTAAAAACAAATAAAGCGTGTTTTCATGAAATGCTGCCACGCCATTTTCCAGAGCTCTAGCTTGCTTCGCTTAGGAGATAGGAACAAATTCAATCTCATTCAGCCACATAGTCACATTTCACTCCATGTTTGTGAGCTTTCACTGGAAGTAATACACAGAATGAAAAGTTTTTGACATTCAGATAGAAAAAAATCAAGTTTTTAGATGTTTTTCTTCAAATTCATATTCACTTGCAAATGGACGTAAATCTACATTGGATCAATCGATGCCTTATATACGGTGCACAGTGATCTGAAGGGACTTCCCAGGCTGAATACTGCGCAGATTCAAGTTCTGAGCTTAAAAAGCTCAAAAAGGCGTGTTTTCATGAAAGTCGTGTAGCCACAGTTTCCAGAGCTCTAGCTCCTTCCTTGAGAGATAGAACAAATTCAATCTCCATTCAGTCATATAGTCATATTTCACTCATGTATGTCACTTTCCCTGGAGTTATACACAGAATGAAAAAGTTTTGACATTCAGAATGAAAAAAAAAACAAAGATTTTTAAAAAGTCCAGATTTTCACTTCCAGAAGATCAATTCACTTACAAATGACCATGCGTGTACGTTGGACAATCCATGCCATATATTCATTGCACAGTGATCTGAAGGACTTCCCAAGCTAGATACACGCACAGATTCAAAATTCTGAGCTTAAAAGCTCAAAAGTTTTTTTTCATGAAAGTCTTGAATAGCCATTTCAGAGCTCTATGCTAAGCTTCCTTCACGGAGATAAAGACAAATTCAATCTCATTCAGCCATATAGTCACATTTCCTCATGTTTGTCCACTTTTCCAATGGTTATACACAGAATGAAAAGTTTTGACATTCAGAATGAAAAAAACCAGGATTTTTTAAAAAGTGCATATTTCACTTCAGAAGCTCATATTCACTTGCAAATGGCCCTACATGTACATTGGACCAATGATAAGCATATATACATTGCACAGTGATCTGAAGCACTTCCCCAAGCGGAATACACGCACAGATTCAGTTCTGGGTTTAAAAGCTCAAAGCGTGTTTCATGAAAGTGCGTATAGCCACAGTTTCAGAGCTCTAGCTCCTTCCTTCGGAGATAGGAACAAATTCATCTCATTCAG